>APFE031516782.1:14156-95138 GCA_000404065.3 Pinus taeda | reverse complement strand
ATTTATATGGGAATATTTTTAGTAGTTGTGAGGATACAAGGTTGAGATATATCTCAAAAGTAAGTATCACTTTTTCCTTTTAGATTCAAATTAAAAAAAATGTTATAAAATAAAATACTTTTTTGTGAAATAAGTTGTGGTTTTTGGGCAATATTCTCATTTTTATTTTTTAACTTTATTAAAACTTTAATTTAATTTATATGGGAATATTTTTAGTAGTTGTGAGGATACAAGGTTGAGATATATCTCAAAAGTGAGTATCACTTTTTCCTTTTAGATTCAATTAAAAAAAAGTTATAAAATAAAATTAAAATAAAATTAAAATAAAATACTTTTTTTGTGAAATAAGTTATGGTTTTTGGGCATGTGGTATTGATAAGCCATGGTATTGGCCCATGGTATTGTAACAAAACATATTTACACATTAATAATATCCATGGTTAAGAATCTTGTCATATTGTTATAAAATATTTTGATTGTGAAATAAGTTATAAGCTTTGGGCATGTGGTATTGATAACCCATGGTATTGTAACAAAGCCTTTTCACAAGTACCAATAGCAAAAGTGGGGGTCAATATCTATGGTTAAGAATATTTTCATTGATTGATTGATTATTAGGGTTATTATTTATTAATGGTAATAAAGATGATAATAAATTTATTGGTATTAATGACAATAATAATAACCCTAATAAGTATAACAGTGGTATTACTAAACATCATAATAATAAAGTAATCAATTTATCCAATTTTTCTTTTCCTCTGAAGGTCTTCAATCTTTTGGAAAGGGGTTTGAATTTTGCCCTTGTTCCTAAAAAGATTTCGGTAGCTGATATTATGTGTGACGTCGAATTTGGGATAAGGGGCTTACCGAATAATATTAAAGATACTATTCGACAAGACTGTGCTGTTATTCTTAGAAAAGCAAAACCTCCTAAGAGCAACATCAGCAAAGGTGAGTTCGAAGCCCTCAAATCCCTGAATAGGAACCCTGATATTGTTGTTCTGAAAGATGACAAAGGGGGGGCTGTTGTTATCCTTAACAAGGATGATTTTCGAAAGAAGATGTTGGATCATCTAGTCAACAATGGTAGCTACAGAAATCTTGACAAGAATCCCTTGAAAAGGATTTCTAAGACTGTCGCTCTTGCTATAAAATCCACCGGCACAGTTGGCTCCTTTAGCCATAAGCTGATTGAAAATAGCCCTATCACTCCCAGGATTTATGAGCTTCCCAAAATCCATAAAGAGGAATCCCCCCTTTGACCCATTGTCAACACCATCGGTGCACCGACCTACCTTCTAGTTAAATTCTTAGCCATGAAGCTAAAACCCCTGGTGGGGCGAACAGAGTCCTTTGTGAAAGACTCTTATTCTTTTGTTAATGAATTAAAAGATATGAAATTTTAACCTGACGATTCTCTTGTTAGTTTTTATGTGGTTTCCCTATACACTTGCATCCCCATTAAAGAAGCCCTTGATGTCATCTTTCGCCTTACTGATCCCGACACGGCCAAGTTAGTTGAGATTTGCCTCACTTTCACTTTCTTTTTGTTTTGAAGGTGTGTTCTATGAACAAACTTGTGGGGTTGCCATGGGTTTCCCCCTGTCCCCTATCGTTGCTAACTTGTTCATGGAAGTTTTTGAATCCAAGGCTATATCCTCAGTTCTATTTAAACCTAAGCTTTGGAAAAGATTGTTGATGACACCTGCACCATTTGGCAGCACGGGCCTGAAAATTTAGATCTCTTTTTCCAACATCTCAATAATTAGTCTAAATCCATCAAGTTTACGATGGAGCGTGAGGTTAATGGTTGCATTCATTTTCTCGATGTCCTCATTTCTAAGAAATATGATGGATCTTTCTCCAATGAGGTATATCGAAAGAAAACTCACACTGAGTAATGTCTTCATGCAAGCTCCCATCATTTCCCTGCACAGAAGATATGTGTTCTCAACACGTTAGCCACTCTGCTCTGAGAATTTCTGATGAAGACCACTTTTCCAAAGAAAATTCCCACCTCCTTAATGTCTTTGTCCAGAATGGCTATAGTAGGTAGTAGGGTATCAAAGCCTTCCTCAAAGCGAGCAAAGGTCCCAAGATCAAGAAAGAACCCATTGACCACAATTTAGGAGTCCAGATCCCCTTCATCCAAGGGACAACTAACAAGATCATGAGAATCCTGAAGAAGCATAATATTTGCTCGACCTTTAGACCCCTCAACACCATTAGGAGTTCCCTCAAGTATGTTAAGACCAAGTAAATCCCATGGATATGAAAGGTGTTTATATCATCCCTTGTTCTTGTGGAACCTCTTACATAGGTGAAACTAGTCATTCTATAAACCAGAGGATTAAGGAACACACTACTGATATTAAATACGGGAGGACAAAATCCTCAGCTTTAGCCGAACATGCAGAGAAGACCAAGCATCATATATGCATTGAGGAGGCTAGAGTTATCGTTGAGATTCCCCATTTTCATCATCGAAAGTTTAGGGAAGCCATTGAAATTGAGAAGTCTTCTAGTAATATTAATAGGGACGACAGTTGGAAAATTAGTAGCTGTTGGATTCCCTCCCTCTCTTTCTCTCTGCCTTTTTATTATTATTATTCTTATTATTATTTATTTATTGATTATTGTATATAATAATTACTGTTAACTCTCTGATAGAATTTGTTCTTGCCTTATTATATTTGTGTAATGACTAAAAAATATTATAATTCTAATGCTAATATATATACATAGTGATTTATATAAATGTTATTAAACAATTTAACATTATTATTAATATGAAGTTAGATGTGCTTTTTATATATTTAATTGATTATATACTGATTAATCTTAATAATAATTAATAATTATAAAAAACCCTTAATATACATTTATATATTAATTTTTTTCTATAGTGGAACAATTATATTATTAATATATTTAATACTATATATACCCACATTAAACTTTTATATTATTTTATTATATGAATAGGTTGTTTATTAAAAATCCTCTGTATATAGTATATTATATATTATAAATATACCATGTTATTATAATTAAAAAAAGTAATAAATAAATAGAATATGAATGAATATTATCGTAGTATAGCTATATTATTAAAATAAATTATCATGAATCGTGCGCTCTCCCTCCATAGATCAAAACATAATCATGTCATCTAGCGGGTTGCTAGGTTGCATGTCTTCCTATTTAACCATCTTCCTGGATCTGTTGACTTGTCTTCCTATTTAACCGTCTTCCTGGATCTGTTTCTTCATCGTGTCTTGAAGATGAACCACACTTGCAAAGCGTCGACCCAAATCTTCAATGTGACTTCTTCCGAAAAACTCTTTATATATTATTAACACTATTATTATTAATTTTTTTATTTTTTTTAAACGGTCATCTATGTTTAATATTAATAATTATTCTATTGTTTTTATATTAGTATTTAATATCCTTCCCAACTAATTTATTTTTTAAGATTTTTTTGACCTAACTAATCTCTAACGTTCTTCTTGTAACTAAAATTATTTATTTTAATCAATTAAATTTCTAACGAATACTTCTCGCACATGGGGCATCTCTACTATTTATACCTAATTTCGGATTGGTTTTTCATCCTTGTCGGGAGGATGAACGGGAGGATGAACCTCAATAGTAGATGGTAATCAACTAAATTTTTAACCGATACTTCCAGCACATGGGGCATCTCTGCTATTTATACCTAATTTCGAATTGGTTTTTTATCCTTGTGGTGAGGATGAACCTCAATAGATGGTTCGAAAAGTCGACTTCATTCAATAGATACTTCTAGCACATGGGGCATCTCTGCTATTTATACCTAATTTCGGATTGGTTTTTCATCCTTGTGGTGAGGATGAACCTCAATAGATGGTTCGAAACGTCTGCTTCATTCAACTTCATTCAATTGCTTATCATGGCAATAGATACTTCTAGCACATAGGGCATCTCTGCTATTTATACCTAATTTCGGATTGGTTTTTCATCCTTGTGGTGAGGATGAACCTAAATAGATGGTTCGAAACGTCTAGTTCGAAACGTCGACTTCATTCAACTTCATTCAATTGCTTATCATGGCGAAGGTATGACTTTTAGTTGAACATATTTCTTTACACATGTTCAATCAGATTTCCTCCTTTTTCTCATGCGTTCTTGCTACATGTTTGTTTTCATGAGAACATTGAGTAGTGATTCTTTACTAGTTGTGTTAAGGAGTTTTGCCCATGATCCAACATCTATTTATTAGATGTAAGTTTTAAACCCCCATTGTTTTTCATTGTTTTTCTATGTGATTATTCCCAAAATTTTATTTGATAATATTTTCATATTGATGTAAAATATTTTGATTGTGAAATAAGTTATGAGTTTTGGGCATGTGGTATTGATAACCCATGGTATTGGCCCATGGTATTGTAACAAAACCTATTCATAAGTATCAATGGCAAAAGTGAGGGTCAATATCCATGGTTAAGAATATTTTCATACTGATTATGAAATAAGTTATGTGTTTTGGGTATGTGGTATTGATAAGTCATGGTATTGGCCTATGGTATTGTAACAAAGCTTATTTTTTACAAGTTAATAATATCCATGGTAAAGTGGGGATGGATATCCAAGGTTAAGAATTTTGTATTGTTATAAAATATTTTGGTTGTGAAATAGCTTATGGTTTTTGGGCATGCGGTATTGATAAGCCATGGTATTGACCCATGGTATTGTAACAAAGTTTTTCAAAAGTTACTAACAAAATCAAAATACAACAAAATGAATTTGATTATTTTTATTACTTTATTATTTTTTTAATATTTTAATTGGATCGACATATAAAATTATTTACATACTTACATTGCATCTACACATCTAAGGTATACTGGGTTGTAAAGTGCCTCTCGACGCAATAACTGCCCATTTCATATTAAACATGTGAGATTTGAGATAATACTCACAAATCTATAATTTCACATTTCCACATTAACCTCCACATTTTATCATATTATCATTGGCCACAAGTTTCTTATCCCACTCCCCCGTGAATAAAATTGTGGTTATTGTCACTTTCAATCAACTAACAACTTTGTGGTGCTTGATGTAGCCTATCGATTTCAAAGTTTGGGGTGTTGAGGAACTAGACACGATATGGAAAGAAATTTGGGGTTCTTTGCAAAAGGGCTTCGTCAGCTATGGGAGGGGTGATATCCTCTAAGTTTTGTTTAGGAGTATCTCCAATATGATTGCCTTATGAGTGGTTTTGTGGAGATGCATCCCTTTGAAAAAAATGTTATTTACATTTGTGCCAATTGAAATGCCTCTTGTCACAGTTGTATCAAAGGTTGAAGCATTGGCATTCTACCATCTCCTTGGGGGACAAATTTTGGATTTGCAGTGGTTAAGAGGTGGAGGAACTACAGGTAGTGGCCACATGAGAGTACATATAGAGAATAAGGGTCTTTTGGTTTGGGCATTAATCACAATCTCGACTTCTTTAACTTCATCACAAGCTTCCAACCATGTGATTGGGTGTTTGCATCATGAAATGTGCTCTAATTGCTTCCTTAAGACCACTAATGAAGCATTCTTTGGAAAGAAATTAGATGAGCCCTATGTGCAAATTGCTAATTGCTCAAAGGCCATATAATAGTTAATGTTTGTGCTTGTTTAACTTGATTTTGTCAGGGATCTTAGATAGTGAGTGTCACGTTTGTAATGAGCATAAAGGACTGTTATAGTCTGGTCTTAACCAATGTAACCTCCATAAGTTTTCTTATACCATTGCCAACATTCTACATCTAAGCATAAGAATCCCTTTTTTAGTTTATGTAGATCATTAATGATGCCATGGAGAAAGAATAGTGTTTCGTTGGGGTAACCCAACCTACGAGATCATTAACATCAAATTTGTTCATGTCAACCTTTGGAAAATGATGCCATGAATTATGCTCCTAAATGTTGATGTCATGTCAAATTTGTGGAAAGCTCTTTGAATTAAGATTTAAAGCTAGAAACCTTGGTTTCTAATTCTAGGTGCTTGGTGTGTAGGTCCTCAGGTTTGCTATTAGTTGTTGCCATGTTGTGATTATGGACCATGGGACCACCTGAAATCCAATCAAAATTTTAAGCACAACTTAGCTCACTATGATCAATGGCTCAAGTGGAGTCTTTCATGATATACCACTAATAATGCACTCTCAAGTCCATTAAAAATAGTTATTCAAGAGGTTTACCCACATAATCAACACGACATAAGGAATATTTTGAGGTAGGTCTCCCACAATGGTGCTTGCAGTACCAACTTTTTTTCTTCTTTAGAGTATTACTCCTATAGGAGTATTAATCTTCACTGATTATTATTGCAGTGAAAGAACCTCCACATTCCATTTGGATGAAAATATGTAGGAATTTCGCTAGCCAAATGTAGAAGCTAGGGTTTGCAAGGTCTTAAAAAGTGGGGTGTTAGGTGTTGTAACTCTCTAATATACTTGTAGGGTTCAATACTATTGCTCAACCCTATGTCTCAAGGCATTAACTAAGGAGGCTTAATCGTGTTCTTAGCTATATGACACAACTACCGAAGTACTAGAGAGTGACCTCCATAAGTGTTTTTTATGTGTACTATAGCAACAAGATGACTAACTAGTTTATCTAAAGTTGTTTTAAGGTATAACCAAGGGACTTCCAATAAACTCAGAGGTATGTAGAAGTGAGATTTTGTATATAGGTGTTATCTCATGCAATACTACTTGAAGGTTTACTAATAGGGGTTACAAGGGTTTTTAACAAAGTGATTTCGCTTGTATTTCCTATGTGTTTTATTCTCTAAATGCAGTTTTACCCACTAAATGACATATCACTATGTTATTTAAAGACATTGGATATATCTCTTGCTTAAAAAACAAATCTACTAAAATTTGGAGATGTGCTAGCATAAGAAAGAGCTATGGCATCGCTTATGGTGTTCCTTAACACTTGAACCACACATAAGGTATACAAAGATAATAAGTGCAACCAACTAGATATAGGGAAAAGTGAGATAAAATATGTAGGTTAATCCCTTGTATTAATAATATTTAGAACAAAGAAAATGATGACCACTTGCCTCTTAAGGTGGGGCTACCTACGAGCCTGGAGTATCCCCTAAAACTGCTTCTGCCTGGCTAAGAGCTCTTCCTCCTCGGATGTAAGGAAATAGGTTATTGCCCCAAGACCTAGAGGCATCTGGCAAGAGTGAAAGCTTGCCCCCTTATAGACCACCAACGGGTTATTCCAGGTGCCGTGGTTTTCCTTGAATAACGGTGATGAGTCAGCTTGCATTCACGATTAGCAGCCAAAGATGGTCGTCCTCAATGTTGGTTTGACAACTGAGTTATGATAGGTTTTCCCACCTGTGAGAAAATGGTGGGGCTACCTTTCACTAAGCAAAAGTTCCAATATACCAAATACTCCACAAAGCACTCCATGGCCTCCCAACTCTTTAAACAATTAATCAAATAGCAAAACCCTAACTAATTGTGGTCGCATCAATAATGAGCACCAACCACTCCAGACTCCAGTTCCAGTGGTCTTCAAACGTCTCGATCCTAGGCTGAACTATGAGTTTTTGATATATGTGGCTTGTGGCTTGTTGCATATATCGAGGAAGGTTGCTAGTTCCCTATCAAAATGTTGAAAAAAGATTCATGTTCCTCAACATCTATTGTCTCTTACTCCACTCATCTTTCTTTAAATCCACCTATAGTTTTAGCCTCATAATCGTCAATACAAGGGTTATTCTCTGTCACATCACTTGGTTTGACACCACTTTATCAATGAAGCACCACCACATACTCAACATAAAGATGAAGAGGCCAACACACATACTAATCCATGTCTATGCTGTAAGATCAAGTAATATTAGAAGTGAGAAGTGATGTCTAACTCAATTTAACTTCTTGACCACAATCGAGAATCCCTTACAGGAGCATACTCACCACATAAAAGAGTGGAGCCCTGGTGCAACAACAAGTTTTTTTTTTCAAACTAGGTTGAGCCTAGGCCGGGGCCAAACCTAATGTCAGATGGAAGAATAATTTGCTAACTAGTGGAATGCTATCACCAAGATTGTGCGAAGCTCAATCGAGCTTGGACACCCATTGGAATAGTTTGATTCCCCTAAAAGGGACTCCCATCCTCACTCGGTCTCCATGAGATTTAGACCTCTGATCTCATGAAAAATAAACCCCACACAAACCAATTGATCTACATCTCATAGATTAATGCAACAACAAACTTGCATAATTGACCTCTGTATCAAAATTCCGATCTCTTAAATTTTGACTACGAAAGCTACGAATCCGGACATGACAACGTCGATTTTCAACAACCTAACTCGAAAAGCAAAAATGGAAAACTATTTATATTTTATTTAAAAAGGTCGATTAAATGAATGAAGTGCAGGAACCCTTGAGGTTAGGGTTTTATATTTTAAGTGGAAGATAGCTTGGCTGGCTAGGGTTTCAGTATATAAAACCCTGGTTGTTTGAGGGGCCTAATACACTCAGTTGATGTTCTAGCGCATAGATATATACACAGACTGTGAGCTTTATTCTCTGTGAACATTCTGGGCAATGCTACTGAGTCTCAGACCGCGGAATTAATACAGATGGCGCTGAAGGAGAAACTCCTATCATAAATATATAAAAAGGATTTGTTTTTGACAGTGGAACAGAGCCAGTTCAAAGCAGGCGGCAATGGCAACTTCCAATCCGTTTGATCTGCTCGGCGATGACGACAATGGCGATGTCTCGCAGCTCGTCTTCGTCCCTCAGGAGAAGCCGACTGTTAAAAAGGCCTCTCAGCCTGCTCAAACGGCAACGGCCAAGCTCCCGTCCAAACCCCTACCTCCGGCTCAGGCTGGTTAGTATAACTAACTACTTCTTTCCGGTTGGTATAGATAGCTGTTTCATTCAGTGGCCTTGTTTTCATTATATTTTTCCATACTGCATTATATGGAATTGTTTTCATATTCTGGTTATTCAGTCAGTAAAGGGTTTGTGTTTTGCGTATTGGGTTGTGGGTTTTTGAACCTTTATATCCTTTTAGTGGATTGAGATTTCCGATGTGGAGCTTTTAAGGATGGTTTGTTTGTTGAGTATTGGGGTTGTAGTTTCTGGAAGCTTTATGCCGTTCAAGTCGCTTGAGATTTTATGCATTTGGCTGTTGTGTTCTCAGAGTTTGCGGTTTTTTCTTTGCCAGAACTATATATGGTATTATAGATGGTTTTGGTCCTTTTGAGGGTGTTGTATTGGCACTTTGCTTTTTTTTGGGCGTTATGCATTTTGAATGTTTGACCATCAGAGTTACTCAAGGTTACACGGTTACACACATTCTAGTTGTAATGCTGTCAAGGCCTTTGGAAGCTATTTAATTGTACATGCAGATTTGGTTTGGTAGCTCGGCTTGCCAAGTCTGTTGTTTTACAAGTAGTGTATTCCGGATACGTAGGTCCCTATTTTGTTGGAGATGGTTCGAGAAACGTCCCTCCAAGGTTGAGTGATGTAGTCCAGTGTGGATTGTTTTTCAGCTGAAAGTGTCAGGTGCGGTGGGTGGTTGTTAGGTTGAGATTGCTTGTCTCTTACATTTGGCCTATTCCCTCAGATTTGTGCAATTAAGGTGGTGGAAGGGAACGTGTGAATGGACTCTTATTGACTACTTAATACCCCACCTTTCAAGTTTCCATCTCATCAGTGAATCTAGGCTTAGATGGTTTAGGATTAGGAGCTGGCAATAAAGCAAATAGAAGTGTTGATGCATCTGTTATTCAAGCATCTCATTTGATTGCTTTTTGTTCTGGTAAGTGAGGTTGCTCTTAGAGTACGTTTCTATGCGGGCACCTGTGCAGTATTATTTGCTCAATGCGTTTTATTGAGGTTTTTGCACATTTAGGGTTCTGGTTCTTCACTGGAAAATTATTTGATTGTATTCATTAATTGGCTTGTTAAAGTTTTCTGAAAAACTACTGCTGAAATATGATGCTATTGATATTTGATAAAGATTTGTATTTTAGATGGTTTTGGTCCTTTTGAGGTGGTGTTGTATTGGCTCTTTGCTTTTTTGGGGCGTTATATAAGCATTTTGAATGTTTGACCATCAAAGTTACTCAAGGTTACACGCATTCTAGTTGTAAGGCTGTCAAGGCCTTTTGAAGTTATTTGGTATGGTAGCTTGGCTTGTCAAGTCTGTTGTTTTACAAATAGTATTCCGGATACTTGGGTCCCTATTTTGTTGGAGATGGTTTGAGAAACGTCTCTCCAAGGTTGAGTGATGTAGTCCAGGGTGGATTGTTTTTCAGCTGAAAGTGTCAGGTGCGATGTTTGGTTGTTAGGTTGAGATTGCTTGTCACTTCCATTTGGCCTATTCCCCCAGACTTGTGCAATTAAGGTCAGATTTGTGCAATTAAGGTGGTGGAAGGGAAAGTGTGAATGGACTCTTATTGACCACTTAATACCCAAGTTTCCATCTCATCAGTGAATCTAGGTTTAGATGGTTTAGGATTAGCAGCTGGCAATAAAGCAAATAGGAGTGTCGATGCATCTGTTATTCAAGCATCTCGTTTGGTTGCTTTTTGTTCTGGTAAGTGAGGTTGCTCTTAGAGTACGTTTCTGTGCGGGCACCTGTGCAGTATTATTTGCTCAATGCATTTTATTGAGGTTTTTGTACAGTTTGATTGTATGCATTAATTGGTTTGTAAGTTTTTTGAAAAACTTCCGCTGAAATATGATGCTATTGATACTTGATTTGTATTTTGAGTGTTTGACTGTGATTGATGCAATGGGCCATCTTCACTTGTTCTCCCTGACTCCAGCGTCTGATCTGCTTTCAGTGAACTCGCAAATCCAGCTATCCAGTCTTACTTTATACTTCACTGCATATTTTGCATTATAGTCATGCTTTGATATTTCATATTTTTACATTTGAGCATTTTTTTTATGTGATTGTTTAGATTTTCTGGATGTTAGACTTATCTCTTCGGATCTGTCTGCGACTTTTTGATATGTTGTAATTTCATTAGAAGCAATGGATTTTCTACTTGGTGTTTTCATAGATGAGAATCATTCATGGCTATAGTCGAGGTTATTTATGACTTAATGGATTTACTACTTGGTGTTTTCATAGATGAGAATCATTCATGGCTGTAGTTGAAGTTATTTACTGTTTTGTTTCATCTTGATAGTGAGAGAGTCGAGAAATGGAGTGGGCAGAGGAGGTCGAGGCGGGCGAGGAGGAGACCGCAATCAAGATGTGGGCTATAGCAATCGTGGCCGTGGCAGCTACAATGGTGACCGTTTTAATCGAAATGGTTATAATAATGATAATGACAGCAATGGATATGTGGGTGGTGGTTCTGGTGGAGGTTTCTACCTAGGTGGGGAGGATGGATCTGCTAGGCAAGAAAATGGAGAATTTGGTCGTTCATCTGAAAAAGGACGAGGATATGGAAGGGGCCGTGGCCGTGGTGGTCGTGGAGGATATGGTAATGATGCTGGTGATGAAAGTCAGAGGCCTCGGAGGCAGTATGAACGTCGGAGTGGTACTGGACGAGGGTAATTCTTGCAAATCATCTTTTTAATACATTTTAAAAGTCTAGCGCCCTCGTCTTTTGTCAGTTGGTTGAGAATCTGAACTGATTGTTGAACTTCTTGTAGCCATGAGGTTAAGAGAGAAGGGGCTGGTCAAGGAAATTGGGGTACTCCTACAGATCAGGGATTCACAGAGTGAGTTTACCAGTATTATATGTTTTGTATTTATTATTGGTAATATTTGTTATATATTTGCCAAAACTTTTTTAATGGAATTTAAATCCTACAGGTTGTCTTGATTTAATACTCAAAGCCTAAAGTGGTTGTTTTCTTTTGCACCCAGGGAACCTGAAGAGCTGAGTCGTGCAGAGGAAGAGAAGACTGTGACCCCTGAGAAACAGGAAGAACAGAAACCCAGTGAAGAGTCCAATCAAGAAATCCCTGCACCAGAGTCTGAAGAGAAGAAAGAGGAGGAAGAGGACAAGGTAAGCCTCCTTTTCCTTATTCTATGGCACTCTTAGAGTGAGCAGACATATACCATCTAAAATGGATCTTATTATACAGTGGAGAAACCTAGCTTCTATTTCTTTTTGGGAGCTTGATTAAGATATCTCTGAAGCATAGAAAGTAAACAGAGATGCTGCTTTATATTTGAAGAGGAAGAAGAGGAAGAGAGAAGGTACATCAATGAATAGATGTAGGGCGCACTTAAATTGGCTCTTATTTATGTCATTTTGGGGGCTTGATTAATATATCTTACATGGGAAGTAAAGTAAAATGCAGCTTTGCGAAATACTTCTGATAATTAGGTTCCATCAAGTAAACAGAGATGCTGCTTTATATTTGAAGAGGAAGAATGAGGAAGAGAGAAGTTACATCAATGAATAGATGTAGGGTGCACTTAAATTGGCTCTTATTTATGTCATTTTGGGGGCTTGATTAATATATCTTACATGGGAAGTAAAGTAAAATGCAGCTTTGCAAAATACTTCTGATAATTAGGTTCCATTACTACTTATTAGCCTCATGGGAAGTGAAACTATTGAATTGTGGTTCTCACTGGGTTACAAGATTGTTTAACTAATTATGAATACGAGGGAGCAGGCTATGCCGTGATTGTGTATTTCTCAAGGTGGTTTTGGTTCCACAGGATGCATGCTGGTTCTAGGTGTTATATATTTCTGAATTGTTTTGACAACTTTATAGGTCAAAAGAGTGAAACGTTTTATATATAATGCAAGATGCGTCTCTCTTTTTCCTGGGGAATGCACTATACACAATTTATTGATAATAGATTTGTGTGCAATAGGAGATGACTCTTGATGAGTATGAGAAAGTGTTGGAGGAGAAACGGAAAGCTTTGATGGCAATGAAGTTAGAAGAAAGAAGGGTTGATGCAAAGGAATTTGAGTCTATGCAGCAACTCTCAGTTAAGAAAAACAGTGATGATGTATTTATAAAATTGGTAAGTTTGTCTTATGACAATGCAGTGCTTTTTGGTATGTGTAATTCTCTGCAAATTTTTTGTGATGTTTTGGTAGCTGTGTTTCTTACTAAATTAGTTTATGTGGCATATTCTTTCAGGGTTCAGAGAAAGAAGCTGCCAGACGAAGAGATGCAGAAAAAGAGGAGAGGATCAGGAAGGTAATGAAGGCTTTAGCACAATCTATGGTTTTTGTTCATGTTTGGCATGTTTTAGCTAATATTAGATTTTCTTTTTTCTTCTGAAGTCTATAAGCATCAATGAATTTCTAAAGCCTGCGGAAGGGGAAAACTACTATTCTTCGGGTGGCAGAGGTCGGGGCCGAGGCCGTGGTCGTGGTGACCGTGGAGGTTTTTTTAGAGGTGGTTATGATGGTGGTAATGCTGGCCAATCTACGCCTCGGATTGAAGATCCGGGTCAGTTCCCCAGTTTAGCCGGGAAATGAGCATTTTAACTTTATTACAATCATGTTTGTCTCCTTTGGTATTCGTTGCAATTGGCACAGGAGACAAAGACTAGTGGGAATAATGATATCTCTTGTATTTAAGGGAGTTTTGTAGGGAAAAACTTTATATTTCTCAAAGTGCTGGGTATTTTATGTCAACATATTTGTTGCTTGTTCGTTCAAGTATCCCAAAAAAATACTTTTGACTATTTTCATATAATTTGTAGTTCTGATCTTTTGAAAGGAAAAAGATATGTTCATTCTTCCCACCCAAGGATTTTAGATGCATGTAAAGTTTGCCGCAAATTATTTGAGATTTGCAAAAGGTATTTGCATTTAAAACACATTTTTGGCATCCTATATTAATGCCTTGAAGATTCTCGATTTTGCTGATCACAAAAAAGTAAAACAATATCCTCCAGTGGTTCATACTTTGGGAACTGTATGTTTCCTCTGTTAGCACACTATTATGGTTATTTTGTTTGCTGCCTCATATTGTGAATGATTTCTTTCGACCTTTATGTAACCTGCCCAAGTCCTTTTTGGTAGTTAATTAACACCTGATGACTTGCCTAAGTCTTTGTGTGGTTATCTCGAATTTCCTATTACCATAAAAGTTAGTTTATACCCAATCAAATATTTGCTATTATTGCCGTTAACTGCTGTAAATGGGTGCAATTGACATTGATTTTACTTTTAGTTTCCTGGTGCATTTTATTTGGATTTTGTTGTATGAATTGGTTTCATGTTGTGCATTCAGCTCTGGTCTATGTTTCTGGTCAATATCAACATTTTTGCAGATGAACTGTACCTACTACCAACTGCTGGCATTTGTTTAACACGGAAATCAGAAAGTAAATAACATTTAACAGCAATGGCAGTCTATCAATTCAGTGATCTATTGCAAAAACAGTTTTTCCTTGGTTAATAATGGCATGTTCTCCAAATTGGCAAAGCCATCACTAATTGTTCACACCCTTCACTATTAAAACTATTTTTGGTATAACAAAATAGGCTCTAAAATTCCTTAATGTTAAACTCTTCATTACGTGCCCCAGTGAGGCTCATGTACTGTCATAGAAAAATATTTTATTTTCTATCGAAATCCCAAAACAGTGGGATATGACATTATTGTAAGAGAGCCTGCTGTAATTCAAAGATGACTCCCTACCCCAAAACAAACCTGCCAGTGATGTGAGTGAGATATCGCATTAACCTGGTGTCTTACACTCCAATGCCATCTTTATTATAATCTTTTGATCTTTTTTGATCTTCTAATGCATTTTCTCTATATATCCTTTATAAAGTTGTAGTTTAATTTTTAGGTCTTCTGTTGGATTTTTTTCATGTTTTACTGGTTTTTTCTCATATTTTACTGATTATTGACTCATCTGTATTTTCAAACCCACCCTTGCCTTTTTTGGCAGTAGTAGAAGAACCAAGCTGTATATTGTTTTCGAAACATGGTTTTCCAAATCAATTTTGTGTGGAACTTTTCGCTGCCTGTATTTGGATTGGGTATACAAGTTGTCTTTAAAGGGCTTATATGAAATTTTATTAGATTTGTGCAGGGGCAATATTTCATGGCGTCCCTGAAGTTCGAAAGGTGCAAGAAATTATATTTCTATCGTTATTTATAAATAAAATTCGAAAGTTTCAAGATTTTAGGACTTCGAGAATTTTATTATTGTATTTGAAACAACTAGGCACGTGGTTACTGGTTTCCGCTACTCTTACATGACTTCTCAATTGAGATCCCATCTCCTTTCTTGAGTACCACCTGTGCCATTTAACTTTATTGTGGACCTGAGGTTGGCGCACTTTCTGAAGGGTTGGAAGAGTCAATTCATTAAGTGGCGACCTCGTCCACATGTATTATTGGGATCAAAGGCAAAGGCATCCTTGAAAGGATGTGTATCCTCTGATCAATTAAGGAAAATGGAGATCCTTAATGATAATGGGAAAGGCCCTGCACGGAGGTGCCCTCTTCACGCACTGAAATTCGTCCACGTGTCCCATTCTATCATGGGTGGTAAATCCACGAGTTCTTTGACATAAAATATGGACAGGAAGTGAATGTTTTATTCTGCTTCCTTGCAGGTCGTGTATCCAAAGGCATCCTTGAAAGGATGTGTATCCTCTGATCAATTAAGGAACATGGAGATCTTTTAATGATAATGGAAAAGGCCCTGCACGGAGGTGCCCTCTTCACTCACTGAAATTCGTCCACGTGTCCCATTCTATCATGGGTGGTAAATCCACGAGTTCTTTGACATAAAAATATGGACAGGAAGTGAATGTTTTATTCTGCTTCCTTGCGGGTCGTGTATCCAATTTTTTGCTTTGCCTTACAAAGGCTATCAATGTTTTTTTTTCGCTTGCCGGAGGGGATTTGGTTGTGTAATCAGTACCAAAACTTACGCTTTTTTTTCACAGTTTCTTTACTGTCCAGGGCTAAAATCATCTTCGTCCTTGAAATGGCTCCTTAGGCTATGATATGTTTGCCAAATGTCGCATTGATCTCAAATTTCTACTTAAATATGGAGTTTTCGGCAACCATAGTTTTCTAGAGGTCATTGGCAAGCCATAATTTTTTTGGAGATGATATTTTTATACTCGTAAAAACATTTTTAAAAGGTTGGAAAATGAGGATATCCTATTGTAATTTCACACAACCCATCTCTTGGATAGGAAGGAGGAATAAATACTTACCGTATAACTAATTAACCAACAATTATGTCATAGGAAATACAACTTCCTAAAGACAAATCTCAAAAGAAAAATGTAAAAATGTAAGTTCTCTTAATTTAAGGCATTGTGGTGGTCCTAGATTGGTCATTGTGTCTTGTATTAGAATATTGCAGACATCATTAAACTAACATAAAAAAATGACAAAAACATGGCTGGTTTCTCATTGTGTCTTGTATTAGAATATAACAGTGTCTTGTATTAGAATATAACAGATTCCATTAAACTAACATAAGAAAAACACTCGTATCCTTTCTTCATATCATTTCTTCGTATCCTTTCTTCATCTAAAGGCTCTCGTATCCTTTCTTTTGTAAAGTAGTATAAAGGAGGCATACAATGAGTTAGGAGGTTGTAGAGGAATTTATTTTGATATTAAAATAATTATCAAATGACTGCAATTTTTACGATGAATAATGGATTAGATGAGATTTTATGAGAACTTTAAATTTAGATGGGATAGTATGATTATGTAGGCTTTACTGGTCAATAGTGAAACCACTGTGTGTGGAGTTCCAGTCTCTTCTCATAATTGAAAAAGGTCTTATATACCAATTTGATGTCTAGATTAGTTGTGATTTCAGGTTTATTATTAGGCAATGTGAGTTATGAGATCATTGACATGCTTAATATGTGGCTTGAGTAAGTGTGACTCATAAGTATCTAAGCCGTCAAAAGTATCCAAGGATCAGAGTCTGCGTTGGCCACACCAACCCTTGGCATGGTTGGATTTTTCCCAAAATAGTTTCAAATTGGTTGATTTGTTTTTTTTTGATATTTTTTTTTTACATATATTTTCAATTGAAGAAATCATGATTGGAGCAGCTCTCAGACACGCATAGTCTTGCGCAAAATTGGACCACAAAAGTTGTGGGAACCAAAGCTCCCCACTTCATTGTTGGACCATATCTTTCGAATTTACTATAGAGTGATTTAACATAACACCTTGCCACTTTCTATTCTATGATCCTTGAGCAATTTTTTAAATTTTTTGTCAATTTTTTAAATTTTTTGTCAGTGGAAATTCTACTCAATCGTAAAAAATCAGTAGTAACAAAAAACAGGGAGTCTCACCCCAACTAGGGTTGTTGACCACTGCTTGCAGCGTATGACAAAAAACGAAAAGGAGACTAAGGACATTGTCCATAACCAAGAAGGCCAGAGACACCATAAGACAAGTAACACAGAGAACCCCTGTAGTCATGCTAGTCATCCGAAGTGATTGGCATTGAGTTGTTTGGGGTGGTCCTTAGAGGAGGCGAAGAACAAAAAGAGCCTTGGACACATGACCTTTGAAGTGAGCTATCCAGGATTCCAATTTCTCTAGTTTCTCTGATAGTAGTTTCTGTCCACGCTAGACCACCACCACCACTCGTTCTTGAACTTGGCAGTGGAGGTAGTGCATTCTTTTGTAAGGTGTCTACCAGTTCAACATGCTCCTCTCTTCGGATCTGTTCAATTGTTTCCAACCACTCCAATAGGGAATGTATTAGCTCGCGACATTTCACCAAACATCAATGTTGAATTGCCCTCGCACCAGTGTTCGTACGCCTTGCAGCGCTGCGCCTTTCCATGCCTCCACGTAGCACACCATCGCTTTGTTTTGGTTGTCGTGACTGCCCCCCACGTTGCATCACTGAGTCGCCACCTCCACGACCACCTCGCACAGTGGCGACCCTTCGTTGTCTTAACACCCAGACGAGCCCCTGACCCCTCCACTCTCGGGTTCAATGATTGTATTTGTGTTTCTAGGTCCTCACGTCCAGTGGGGCCAGGGTTTGTTGGGAGGGAGGACTGTCCTTGTCGCAGAGATGGGCGCATATTGGCTAGACCAGTGATGACATTGTTGATACGGGGAGTCAAGAACATAGAAACCATCGACAGTGTTCCAAACACACCCGACCCCTGACCACTAGTGCCTCTTGGCCCAACGCTGAAATTGCCAACCACCTAGGTAAGGGTTGAGAGCTAACACTTCCCTCCCCAAAGCAACGACATGCACCTACCAGAGCTTTGACACCCCACCAATCTTGCCACCTTAGGTTCCAGCACAAACTCACTCTAATTTTGAAAATTTAGGAGGGCTGAGCAATACTCGACCTTGCGCGAAGCTCTCCGAGGAGTGCCTCTTTAACGGCACCAACAAAGACCCGACTCCCTTCACCCTAGAACACACATAAAACCATACATTGAGAAGCATAACAACCCAATTATAGGCCAAATAGCCTATGAAGGAGCCCCAAGCACAGAGGATAAAAACTCCACTGCCTCCACCAACCTCCAAGAAACTAATAACCCACAACTTCCAATTTGCGAATGAATTAGAAATACAAACTAGTCAGCACCTCCAAAAGCCACACTGGGCATGCACAGAAAAACACGAGATACCACCCCTGGAATAAGAAGAATACTACCTTGTAGAGCCAAGAGTTTGGGAAGAAACTCTAGGGTTGCCACCATGTCCAAATAAACTGGTGACACTTCCTTCGCTTGTGAGCAGAATAACCTAAAATTGTATTGAAACTAATTAGAAATACAAACTAGTCAGCACCTCCAAAAGCCACACTGTGCATGTGCAGAAAAACACGAGATACGACCCTTGGAACAAGAAGGATACTAACCTGCAGAGCCAAGAGATTGGGAAGAAACTCTAGGGTTGCCACCATATCCAAATAAATTGGTGACACTTCCTTCGCTTGTGAGCAGAATACCTAAAACTGTATTGAAACTATTCACACAAATGAATTCACCATAACCCATCCCAGGTTTTAAATTATTGTCTCCTTTGCTATTCGGAGGCACTGAGGTATTTCACACGGACGCCGTCACTGTGTCCCCTGTACGCCAAGGGATTGGAGAGGGCGGGGGCAGCCCTCCGCACCCTTATTCCAATTGTTTACAACCCTGAGCCACGTGGTGATTCGTGCGCTAGGTTCTTCACCCCATCGGGAAAACAATAAATTATTGTTATTATTTAATATGTGGTAATTTTTTTTATTGGTCATCTTTTCATTGGACATACCTTTTTAAACCACGTTTAACATAATTTTGGCTTTAAGAGCATGATTCATTACATTGGGAAGAGGCAATTTACGCTTCGCCAAACGAAATTTTGATAATAATTGTTTGTTTTTCATACCTATCTATTATTACATGTTCCACATTCATAACCATCAAATTTCATTGTGTAATATGTAACACTCCTAAATTGTTATCTTTTTTGGATTTTGATTATATGTTTTTATCTTTTTGTATTTTAATTATACATTTTTATATAAAAATGATACTAACTAAAAATATAAAGATGATACTAACTAATTATTTTTAGAGGATTATGAGATTTACTTAAAATATAAAATTACAGAAGGGTGATTACTCAAATCTGAATATCTTGAATGTGTCAACCATTCTGGTTTCCGGTTTTCTTTAACCCTAGTTCCATATATTAATAAACAATCAAATAAAAAATTTCATAATATCATCTGCTCAGAAAGATCAATTTTTACTTCAAAACCACTCGTTTTGATATTCACCTCATTTTTCTACAAGGAAGCCAAAAACATGTCCAGATTCTTTTGGAATCCCATGCACACAAAGGCAACATATATTCACCTCCACGATCTCTATCCGAATATATTTTCTTAATCATTCTCCTCCATTATCTCAATTTCAATTGTCACTTTCAAATTTCTGGGCCCAAATAGCAGAATCTATAGTCAACATAAAATAAATAGAGATACCACAAGTGGGTTGTGAAGTAGATTAATGCTATCTCTTAATCATTCTCCTCCATTATCTATTTCAATGGAGTTGTCTAAAGAGGCGGAGGAATTGCTTGAACGGCCAAAAGTGGCCGGAATCCGAGTAAAAATAGTTCAAAAAATCTTGTAGAGGCAGTGTTTGAATAGTGTTTTTGATAGTGGAAATGGATTCAAAACCATCAAAAATGTCTAAGACACCTAAAATTTTGAAGTTTAACAATTATAACTTGGATTTACAAAAATCCTTGCTAGATTTTCTATAAATATGACCGGAATTTCTATAACTTCTTAGGGAACTCCTCTCCCTTGTTAGACTACACATATTTCAATGGTCTCATTCAAATTTCTGGGCCCACATAGCATAATGTATAGTCAGCATAGTATAAGTAGAAAATAGATATACGATTAGTGGGTTGTGAAGCAAATTAATGAGCATTTTAAGGATGTGTTTTTTCAAATTTATTTCTAAAATTTGGTAAATTGATTTGTTTTTTTAATTGTTTAATTCCATTTTTGGTAAAAGAAAATTTTTAAATTTTGTTTTTAAAAATTTAATTTATTTTAGCAAGTATTTAAAAAATTTAAATTATCAAAATTTCAAAAATAAATTTGGTACAATAGAAAAATTTAGTTTAATTAGAAAAAATAATCACTTAAAAAATATTAAAATATGAAGTTTGTTTTCATTAACCCAATGCCATTTTCACCCAAATCTCGGTGACCACTTGTCAGTTGCACTATATGAAGCAATTTAATGTTGACATGGCCACTATGAACCACTAACAAACATGGACATCATGCCACTTGCTTATCAACATGCGAACAACTAAGTGTTCAAAAGATTAATCTTGCCCTTTGCGTTTGCACCCTCTTTATGTTAGTTCTCCTATCTAAGCCTCGAGTAACTTGCCGCTCGTCGCCATGTTAACTCCTTTGCTCAGTCACCAAATCCCTCATTCCCCCTTACAACGCTCTGAAGCTCAAGGAAGTTGGCTTTATCTTGCTCCCAATGTTGTTGTCATCCAAGGCCATATCCCTAACATCTCTTTTCTCTAGCATGTTACCATCGTGAGGGAACAAGGGTGTGTTTGTCGTGGTGACAAGGGGAGATGATGCCCTCCATGGCGCTATGATCACATGGTTCTCTTTGACCATGACATCCCTGAGCATGTAAGGCGTAATGTAGCTATCCTGGAATCAATTGAGAGACATAATCGATCATGAGCTCTAGGTCATTCACAATTTACTAGCAAGGCATCTCTGGGACTTGGAGCGGGTTTCCACTTGTGTTGAACATTAAGTGGTTGAATCCAATGTATACGACAGTCGCATTAGAACTGTGCTTCGTTGTCTCTTGTAAATATTGGTATCAATTTTCCTCCCAATGAGACATCCTCCACTCCCTTTGACACTCCAAGTTGATCTACAAAGCAACAACTAGAAGACTTGGTTTCTCATCAAATTTACTCTCCCTTTCCTTTCATCATCTTGGTAGGGGATGGGCGAGACAGAGGCAAGCTAGGCCAAGATTGTTTTATTGTAGGGGAAGGCAATTTGTTGAGGCCTCCAACTATTGATGCTCAGCATGTTGATCAACAACCCTCTCCCCACAACCACAACACCTATGGTTGTCTTGTTGTGGAGGAAAAGTCGGACATGGATTGCCAATGCAACAAAGGAGGCGACATAATTGACCTTATTCACGCTCAATTGAAATCCTTTGACCTCAAAGGCAAGCGACTGACATGAACATGTCTCCCACCTTGCTCCTCTTACTCATGTCTCTCTTTGCTCTCTGCGTTTGTCTTTTTCAACCTTGAATGCAAACTTTTTGGTACAAATCTTGCTGTACACTGTTTGGGTTTTGTTTTTATATCCACCATGACTTGCAACCAGAATATTATTTTGCTTAATAACTAACTCAGTTTCCCCTATAGGGGTAGATGTCAGGGCTCAACTGTTTGGACTTGAAATGATTCTCTGGTAGTACTTTGTAATTTTTTTGATGTTGCTAATATAATATTCTTTGCTTGCCTACCAAAAAATAAAAACAGTCAATGCCATTTTATATTTTGAATCAAGAATTTGTAGTGTTCCGCTCTAGTTGACTGACAGTGATATGAGATTAACATTTATTTAGCCCTAAGGCCGACACTTTATTATTTGAGGACCTCAGGTTGAAGATCCGAACACGACTCTATTATTATTGGTTGTAATATTAGTGGTTGTGATGTTTATGTATGATCTCCATTGATATTATGATGAAGATAACTTTAATGGTTAGGCATGTTCTCTATTGATATTATGATGATTGTGGCATAAATGGTTATGTTTGTTATCTATTTGATGTTATGATGTTGATAGCTTTGATGAATATGTATGCTTCCATTGATGTTATGATGATGATAGACATGATGGATGTGTCCCCTATGCTACCTACTTGCATTAGTTTTGGTTTACAATGAACAATGATGTGAATGACCACGTGATGGTAATAATGCTATTATGACAATAACACTGAGAAACCTTGTTATTGATTATTATTATGGCAGCAAACCACCAGAGACTCACACACGACGAGTTGACGACACCTGGTTTGATGAAAATTTATATTATTGAAATTCTAAGTCGATTTTGAAACTTGCTATATATGTTTATCTATATTCTGATAATATGTTAATGGTTGTAGGCACATATTAGTTGCTTGGACGAATGAGTCACATATGGGTGATGCAGTTGTATAATTGAATGGAACTGCATGAGAGGGATGGGACAATGTCCATGATCTCACCCACTAGCATTTTCGCCGTGACTTGGGCTAGAAAGGTTGAAACACCTTCGCCTTGAAGATCATGATGTCATGAGGGCAGGCCTAAAGTTGGTTCCCTCATGAGGATTTTACTGGGGGGCGTGCACCAAGGCAGATTCGTTGATCCCTGACACCATTAGTCTCACTATAGTAAGCAACATAAGAGATTATAGTGGTCTTTGTTGTTGCACCTATACTTTCCCCTCGTAGCCACTGAATGCTTGAAGGGCAACTAGCGTGGCACCCTTGGAACTTCAAGGAGATTTCTTGAAGGGCATGACCAACTTGGCACCCTTGGCATCACAAATAAATTGTTAGGCGTGACACTTTTGGAACTTAAAGGGAAGTTCTTGAAGGGCACGACCAAACTTGGCACCCTTAGTGTCAAGCTCCCAAGCCCACGGTAGTCTTCCAATCGTGCTAGGCGAGGTAAGACACCACCGAACACTTTCTTTTCACCAATACATATGTTCGTGGACTACGCCTAACCTCTTACTCCTACTTAGTTTGTGTTTCTCAACCAAGTATTATTAATGTTTCCTTTATACCAATGAACACCCATACACATTCATTAACATCAACAATTATACATGAAGAACACAATTGCACAGTATAAAGGGAGGGGCAACTCCCTGAACAATGAGTCTGCCCGATAATATATTATACAATCTTTTACAAGTTACAAGCTTTACAAGTATACTTGGAAACCCCAAGTTTCATACTTAGCCAAATTTACAATCTTTGGCAAAACTCGGTTGCCTAGTTCGTCGGCACCTCCGCAAGGTCGCCGCACGACTTACCAACCTTTCGTTCACCTTGTCGCACGATCGTGTTGTTTGCCCAACTTCGGCGCATCTCCAAGTCACCACACACGGGCGCCTCCACCCGAGACACACCTCCGTCCACAATCTCAACATTTCACCAAGTCACCGTGCATACTTGCACGACGGGCGGGCGCTCACCTCAATCACCCAAGAACCTGTGCCAAGTCGTCGCACAAATCGGGCACTCACCAATGTCTCACCTTTAGGCGCTCCTTCGCACAACCCAGCCCCACACACCCGTGCACGCCCTCAACCAACCGGCGGGCGGCCCTACCCGCGCCCTCCATCCAAAACCAAGACAAGCGACTTACCACTGTGCGGCCTTGCCCAAGAACGGGCGCATCAACCTACGCTTCCTCTTTTGTTGCCACGCACTTCGACCTGCGCCTATCTCACATGAGCGAAGATGCTTGTGTTTGAGCGATGGATGCTTGATCAAATGCCATCCACGCACCTCTTGTTTATACGGGTGGCAGGGCGAGTTGGCTCACCCGGCTGACTCATCCTCCACGCCTTACACACCCCTACTTCATCACAACTACACCATCGGCTTTGTTTCCAAGTATGGGTCGGCTCCATAAGTGTTAACTCATGTCTCCACGCCTATATATCAGCGCGCCCTCCTCTCATGCCTTCGCATTATTCCACAACACCTTCGCACAACTCTGAGCTCGCATATCAACCGGAACACTGTTTGTTTAGCTCTAGTCGCGTGCGCACTGTTCCACCCACGCGCCCTCCATCGGTTGCAGTCGCACTTCACCCGGTGGGCTAGTTAAGCACTGCAAGTCCTTACATCCTCCTCCACCTGAAGTCGTTGTCATCCTCGACAACATACCATCCTGGTAGCCATCCACCAAGATCAACAATGTCTGTCTCATCTTTGGTCCATGATGTCAACTCTTCCACATACTGCGAACACCCCTGCAACATATGTAGAATTACCATCTCCACCTTGTGTCGTCCTCATCCTGTGAACTGTCATCCTTCCTGCCTGCATGATTCCAACATCTCTCTGGTACATTGCTAGCCCCCATGACTTGATCTAGTCGGGTGATCAGTTCAACTGTCACGCTCAAATCATAAGAATGTCCATCCTTACGCCTTCACCAGTCTATTTTGGATTCTGCCACATCTCGGACTCACCAAGAATCTCACCACCATGCTCAGGTCCATGGAAACTCCATCCCATCTGCAACATGTCATGATGCTTGATACCAAGCCATCCCTGCACCATCTGTCATACCTGCTCAATCTGTTTTAAGGACTCACTGCCATGCGCAACTAACAATGAGCTCCATCTTCTTGTCCATCTAAGAAGATGTGGAGGGAGTAGAGCCTGAAGATTCACCCTCACTAATCAACTCAATCCATCTGTCAGGATCTTCTATCTTCATTCTCTGTAGATAAGTGACCCAATCCTCCTCCTGGATATTCAACGTCACATATGCCTCATCATCATCATCATCATCCTTGACCGCTTCTAGCCTTCTTGACACATCCAAGATACTATTTGAAAGAGTCCTGATGACCAATGACTGCTCGGTAAGCTTTGTCTCAACCATAGACAACTGCTTACTCATATCTTCCATTCGCTTCTCATCCTCCATTTGCATCACTGCCAATTTACAATCAGGGTTTGTCACTCCAATGGTTGGCACACCAATGGGTACATCTTCCCTTCCATCGTAAATGTACAACCTCTTCAAATGTGGAACAATCATAGCATCAAATTGTTTCAAGAATTCCATTCCCAGCACAGCTTCATAGTCATCTATTCACACTATAGTGAAGTCGACCTTCCCTGTCCACTCACCAAGTGTTGTGTCCACCTTTTCAGCTACACCAAGAACATCATCATGAGGAGAATTCACTGTTTTCATCTGTGCTTTCACCGGTACAAATTTCAACCCAATTCTTCTTGTAGTATCTTCTCCCATGAAGTTGTGAGAGGCCCCACTATCCACCATAGTGAGTATATCAGCATCTCCAACCTTCATCCGAACATACTCCAACTTGTTCCTCTCAGGATCCCTCCAAGAGATCATCTCTGTAGCAGCCGCAACACCAAGTATCTGCATCATCCCCACCAAAGCTTCTTCATTCTTCGCATTAGATTGTGCAATCGCAGCCACTTTCGGTCTAGAAGGACAATTTTTCATAGTATGTGGTTCAACACATATCCAACACTTCAAGGCTTTCTTCGTCTTCGACTTATCATCCGATTTCGAAGCATCCTCTTTCTTCTTCTCTTTCGGCTTGTTGGACTTCTTCTCCCTATCATCAGAAGTCTCATCATAATGCTCCACCAACCTGTCCATAACAGCAAAAGCTTCTTCAAGTGTTCTAATCCTCTGCCTCTTCACTTCATTGCGTGCCCAAGGCTCAATCCAATAATGAAATTGAACACCTTGTCCCTCTCCGCCATGTCAGGAAGTTCCAGAACCACACTTGCAAACTCCCGGTGATATGTCTGAAGGTTCCCTGTCTGCTTTATGAACTTTATCTTCATCCTTGCTTCCCACGTTTCATCCTGAGCACTGAAATGGGTCTGCAAAGCTTTCTTCATCTCATCCCATGAAGTAATGTCACCAGCACTACCGTTGGTAATCTGATCTATCCATCTTTGCCACCACATCTTAGCATCCTTTGTCAAGAACTGAGCAGCTACCTTGACCTCCGTCTCATCATCAAATAGACCCACATTCCAAGTATTGCTCCATGTCCCATAGAAAGTTGCCAAGAGTCTTTGCACTCCTTGTACCATCGTAAGATTCCGGTTCTTTGACTTTCACATGAGGCACTCCTCCACCTGAGTTATGCCTCACGGCCTTCTTCAACACCGCGATCTCAGCTCTGGCTTCGTCAAGGGATTTCTACAATTCCACGATCACTGCAAGACCTCGGTCTCTCGCCTCTTCAACCTCCTTGACCCTTACTTCAAGTTGCGTACACATAAGATCAGTGTACTCGTGTTGAGTTCAGAGTTTCTCGAGCTCTTCCTTCATCTTTGAATTGGCCTCTTGATCTCTCTCGATCAATTCCATCTTCTTAGTCCAGAAGGCTTCCATGTCCTCCATCTTCTCCAACACTTTTTCAATGAACCCAATAGTAGTATCCTTCGCACCATGACTAGACCCAGCCTGAGATTCAGCGGCCATTGCTAACAAATTCCTTCTTCTTTGCAATCTAGTTTCGACCATACAACAGCTTCACCAAGATGCTTGCAACCTGAGCCGGCCCTTGTTTCACTTGTATGTGAAACAACTTCCTTCACCTGCAAGTCCCTGCTTCACTGTCTTCAATTTCCAAGCTTCGATCAACTTCTTGCAAGACTCCTCAAAGTCTTCAAACTAGCGCTGATACCATCTCACGATAGTGTAGTGGGATCAACACTTCTTCGTCAACCCGGATATCAACTCTGATACCAACTGTCACGCCCCCAAGCCCACGGTAGTCTTCCAACCGTGCTAGGCGAGGTGCGGCACCACCGAACACTTTCTTTTCACCAATACTTATGTTCGTGGATTATGCCTAACCACTTACTCCTACTTAGTTTGTGTTTCTCAACCAAGTATTATTAATGTTTCTTTTATACCAATGAACACCCATACACATTCATTAACATTAACAATTATACATGAAGAACACAATTGCATAGTATAAAGGGAGGGGCAACTCCCTAAACAATGAGTATGCCCGATAATATATTATACAATATTTTACAAGTTACAAGTTTTACAAGTATACTTGGAAACCCCAAGTTTCATATTTAGCCAAATTTACAATCTTCGGCAAAACTTGGTTGCCTAGCTCATCCGCACCTCTGCAAGGTTGCCGCACGACTCACCAACTCTTCGTTCACCTTGTCGCACGATCGTGTTGTTTTCCCAATTTGGGCGCACCTCCAAGTCGCCACACATGGGCGCCTCCACCCGAGACACACCTCCGTCCACAATCTCAACACTTCATTAAGTCACCGTGCACACTTGCACGACGTGCGGGCACTCACCCGAGTCACCCAAGAACCCGTGCCAAGTCGTCGCACAAACCAGGCGCTCACCAATGTTTCATCGTCGGGCACTCCTTCGCACAACCTGGGCGCCACATACCCGTGCAGGCCTTCAACCAACCGGCAGGCGGCCTTGCCCGCGCCCTCCACCCAAAACCAAGACAAGCGACTTACTACCGTGTGGCCTTGCCCAAGAACAGGCGCATCAACCTACGCCTTCCTCCTTTGCTGCCACGCACTTCAACCTGCGCCTATCTCACATGAGCGAAGATGCTTGTGTTTGAGCGATGGATGCTTGATCAAATGCCATCCACGCACCTCTTGTTTATACGGGTGGCAGGGCGAGTTGGCTTACCCGGCCGACTCGTCCTCCATGCCTTACATGCCCCTACTTCATCACAACTACACCGTCGGCTTTGTGTCCAAGTATGGGTCGGCGCCATAAGTGTTAACTCATGTCTCCACGCCTATATATTAGATCACCCTCCTCTCATGCCTTCGCATTATTCCACAACGCCTTCGCACAAGTCTGAGCTTGCATATCAACTGGAATGCTGTTCGTTCAGCTCCAACTGCGCGCGCACTGTTCCACCCGCGTGCCCTCCATCGGTCGCGGTCGCACTTCCCCTAGTGGGTGAGTTAAGGATTGCAGGTCCTTACACTTGGCATCACAAATAAATTGTTAGGCGTGGCACCCTTGGAACTTCAAGGGAAGTTCTTGAAGGGCACGACCAAACTTGGCACCCTTGGAATCATAAAAAATAAATAAATTAATAAATATAATCAAGAAATGAAAATTTAGTAAATTTAAATAAAGGGTAAATGATGTTAGAAACCAATGTAATTAAATAAAAAATATAACTTGGGTTAAGAGGATCATGAGAAGAAATAAAATATTTTATTTTAAAAACTCTACCCTCCCCATGTTGGAAAATATTAGGTAGATTATGTAGCTTAATTAGGTAAAAAGGGGAAAGAAGAACATTAATCCGAAACTAGTTAAACCTAATTAAGAAAAGAGGAAGATGAATTAAAATAAGATTAATAAATTAAATTTTCGAGAAATGTAGAGAACTCCCATGTGGCAACAACCAACATAAGAATATCTATCTAAGAGATAATTTGAGTTAAATTAGGGAGTAGATAGGGGGATCAAATCTTGACTCATTAATTGACTTTAGTAATGAACACAAATTAAGGAATAAAAAGGGGAATCAAAATACAACTAGGAGAAGAAATATGAATCTTGTTGAGGTGAGGAAAATATTAGTTTTAAATTAAAATTTAAGTAAATAATTTTGGAGACCTTTGACGAAAGAGTGACACATGGGTGGGTGAATAATCAAACTATTGAATTATAAAAAAAAATTAATTATGCATGACATGTCAAGTGTCACCTATGAGGACTCCTATAAAAGAAGGGGCATGCGATGGGAGAAGGGACTTTTTTGGGACCCTATTGTTGGATGGATGAGACTGTCAGAGTAGTGACTACGAGCTATAGTGAGTTTGGTGAGGTAGGACTTTAGAGAAGAGACTCTTGAGCCAATGAGTGCTCTCCTCTACCAGCTATTACATTCCTCCATGGTACAATTCCATTGCAGCTCGGGAGTCCGCGAGGAAGAAGAGTACTCAAAGAGTAGGCTGGGAGGTTAACCGGTGGGTCATTGCATTCGGATCAAGTACGTCGTCATTCACACTTGGAGGTGACCGACAACAAGGGAAAACAAATAACGACAAATCAAGTGGAATTTCGTCTTCTGGTGAACGGTACATATGCGTTACAATATTTTTTTTTATAATTTCTTTATGGCTTTAGTTAAATTTATGTAAATTTTATGATATGTTCAGTGAAAGGAAATTCAGGGATGTGTTAGATAGTGCTGAATAAATTTGAATTTCCAATGTTTTTCTTTTATGGTTGTATTTTATTGTGATAAAAAAGAAAAAGAGAAATATATATAGGGTTGGTCCTTACACTTGGTATCAGAGCTATGTTGAACCCTTGAGACCTATGGGCCCATGCATGCATGACTAGTTTTGTTAATTATCTACTACATTCTCTAATTAAATTATATAAAAAGACCACACAACTAAAACTAAGAGCTTGCTTTAGAATGATTTAAAATTTGGCTAGAATTGTACAAAACTTGAGCATAAAATTGTTAAAGAGTAAAGTGTTTCAAGGGTTCCTACCTTTGTTTCAGATGACAAGTTGCACCCTCAAGCAAAAGAAATCTACGCAAAATTAAAGACATTGACTAAGCAGATGGAGGCAACATGATATATGCCTAACACAAAATTTGTGCTTCATGATGTGCAAGAGGAATAGAAGGGAGCCCTTCTTTCCTTTCATAGTGAGACGCTGGCAGTTTCCTTTGGGCTTATCAGTACACCAATGGAGACAACTATAAGGATCATGAAGAATCTTCGAATGTGTGGTGATTGCCACAATGCCATTAAATTCATATCCAAGGTTGTTAAGAGAGAAATTGTGGTTACTAAGGGATACAAATCGTTTCTATCATTTCAAGGATGGAGTTTGTTCCTGTAGGGATTATTGGTGACAGTGTGTTGAATGAGTAGCAAAGTAATCAATGATATATTGTGGGTAGGCTCGGTTCACATATGTATCATTATGCTTCAAGGAATCTTGAGGAAGTGATTATGGTAGATAATTTGACAAGAGAAAACACCTTCAAAGCTTTGCGCTGTAAATCTTATGTAAACTGAGATTTCCCAATGGAATACTTTCCCAGATAATATCCCCATTCAGAAATGTTTTTGTGAAACTAGAAAGGTCCAAATTGTCAGAAACTCCATGCCTATTTATGTCTTTGGTTTCATTCCTGTCATTTCAATTTCTAAAAAGAGGTCAAGGGCCTCCTTTGTTAGCCCATGTTGTGCACATCCTATAATTATCGCATTCCATGTAGCGAAATTTCGTTGAGGCAATTTTTCAAACAGTCGACCTGCCTCTTTTATACACCCACATTTCGAATGCATGTCAACAAGAGAACTACCCACAAAAGCATATGAATCAAATCCAGATTTTAAGCTAAGGCAGCGAACCTGCCTGCCCTCATCAAGTGCCGTTATATTCGCGCAAACTGAAAGAACAGTCGAGAAAGTAAAAACATTCGGCCTCAACCCTATCATCAACGCTTGCCAAAACACCTTCAGAGCCTCTTCATCTTTCCCATTCAGAGCATACCCTGCAATCATCCCACTCCATGAAAAGACATTCCTTTCATCCATACAGTGAAACGCTTGCCGCGCTTCCTCGACAACACTGCATTTGGAATACATATCAACAAGAGCACTGCTTACAAAGATATCCGAATCAAATCTTGTCTTGAGAATAAAAGCATGAACCGGTCTGCCCTCTTCCAGAGCTGCAATTCCGGCGCCTGCCTTGACCACGTTGGCAAATGTGAATTCATTCAATCTCATTCATGCTCTCTACATCGGCCCAAATAGTCTTAAGGCTTCCTCTGCGGGTCCATTCTGAGCATACCCAGTGACTATGGTGGTCCATGTCATTGCTTCCCTTGATATTTACAAAAAAAGGGAGAAAAAAAATTAAAATTAAAATTAAGGAATACATAAAAATTGAGAACAAAGGTAAACTGAAACGGATAGATAACACCACTGTTGGCAAATGCATCGAGAAACAATATACAAGACGAAGAAAGATGTATTCATGATTTTAATATTACTTCAATATTGCAAATTTACTATCTAAAGATTAGTAATATTCCCAGCTTAGCTTTTAAACTATGGAGCAATTTCTAGCCGAGCGTTGGGTTCATTGCTGAGACCCGCCAAAGTTACACTCTAGTTGTAGTTTTCCCCTTTAGAATGGCATGAGTTCAAATGGAAAGTGAGCAGATCAAGGTTACCAGTGACTTTGGCAAAATAAATAATATCAAGGACGACCATACCATGCATTGACGCAGGATGGCATCGACTTGCTAATCATACGTGGCTTCGTGCCAAATCGTGTCTATAGTAGACTCGGCCATGCAAAAACACGCTGTGACAAAATTGTGGCAAAATCTCAGAACTTTGGAATAGCTCTTGATTTTTGTTAGACTCAAAATCAGAGTTTGACTTGGAAATTTTTTGGCTCCGATATGATGATCCCTATGAATTATAGTGATATGCTTTCTTCTTTCCTCGTTGGAAGTTCAGTGCTCCAATTTTTTTGACGAGCTTCTCGATCCATGAAAATTCCTTTGGGATCAATACATTCATTAACAACCTATTTTTGGCTAAATATTTGTGTTATCTGAGTTTTTTTTTTACTTGCCAAACTTTTGCTGACTTCGAGTCGCACTCTTTACTTTCCATCACGACCGAGTTGTTCACATCAAGTTTGGCTATTTTGATGTAATGTCATTTAAAGACCAAAACATTTTATCAATGTCCGGCTCTCAGATACCAGATATCATTGTAAAGGTTTAATAAAGGGATTTACGTTTAAATAATTCATTTAGAACCCTAAATCAAACGAAAAAAGCAAAAGATAAAACAAAAGCATTAGAGACTTGTAAGAACAATTCTTTATATCTCTGAATTGATCTAGGGCTTTTCTGTTTTGTATCACCCACCTAGTTTTGAGGATAAACTCGACATTTATTTTCATGAAAAATATAAAAACGTTTTGTTGGAGCATCTATATGAGACATTGAATCGTTCTCAGCTATCGCAACAAATAAAGTGAAATTACTGGAGAAATGACCGCTTCAACTTTCTTGGCCGCTGCACCAAACTTCATTGTTAATAATAAAGCTCTTAGGAGTGGACAACCTCGGTACGCTGATTTTAAATCCATTACAAAATGCAGAGGAACCCATGAAATTAAAATGAAATGCAATCAAAACCCAGGGACCATAAAAGACAAATTTTTAATCTATAACTTGAGTTTAGCTGCTTGTTATCATAACCGATCCTGTATGAAAGATATAGCCAATGCATTAATTTTACTAAACTTTACTGTGTGTTCTCTATGCATATTTATTTCACAATATCTTCTCATAGTGCCACTCATTTTGCCAAAATTTACAGCGTGTGGATCCAGAGTTCCACTAGTAGGTGATGAAATATGAAGACATTTGAACCGTTCTCGCTGACTCAACTCTTCAATGCTCTTCGGTTTGAAGACATCTATGCTTTCATCAAATCTAGTTATGATATTAGATATTCAAGATAAAGGGTTTCTTGAACTGATGTTGAACTGGAAGTGCAAGAATGAGTGGCCTACAAAATTGCTAAGCAGCATCAGATCTTCTTTTGTATAACCCACCTTGATTGACACTTATAACCCATTTGCGCCATATTTTTATTTGTTCTTTAAAGAAGAAACAGTTCCCAGATTCATTTTTTCTGTTCTCAAAAACATAAAATAATGTCCATGTTCAATAATGCTCTGGGTGAATTCAGGGATATGTGCAAAATTTGATTTGAGAAATCCAATATTGCCGTTCTGATTGTGTTTCGTGATGGCTATTTAGAAATTTACCTGCCTATGAATTAACACTATCCATGATTTTTTTTCTCCTTGTTACATCAAAATCTTTTCTCTTTAATGTCAATTTAGACCTTTCGTTCATCCCAATAGTTCAGAAAGCGAGAGATGATGAAGAAATATAATTATCCATTTAAATTGAGTAAATAAAAATAATCTCACCCACCTAATATAAAAAAGAAATTATAAAATTAATTTTTGTGTATTTATAATTTAATATTGTGTATAGTATCAAAATTGAAAATAAAAATAAAAATTCTATGCATATATATGAGAATATCCCATGCCCGTTATTTGGTATCTAATTTTGTATGTGGTTGGGTGTGTGGTCTATTTGAATCTACAACTAAATTATTATGGACTTTGTGTATTTGCCCATTGTCACTTGTTTGGGTGCTTAATTTGAATATATCTGTATGGTGAGTTATCACTTGTTAGTCTACAATTTGTATGTAGTTGGATGTACAATTTACTTGGATATAAAATCAATTATCAATTTATTTATTTATAAATAAATAAATAAATAAATAAATAAATTGATTGTGATGTATATTTCTTAAAAGGCTCCGAGTATGAATTTATAAAATAGTGTTTTTATAATGAATTTATACAATTATTCAATACTTATTAAGTAGATAAAAAAGTAGCCTCATTTTGTTGTCTATATAATTATTTCACTGGTTGATTGTTTCTAATTTCCAAAATTTCATAAATCCATTGATTTATTGTTTTATATATGTAAAAAGTTTGAAATGGAAGAGTATATATTATTTATTTTATTTGTTGATTGTTTTTAATTTCTAAAATTTCATAAATCATTGATTTATGGTTTTATATATGTAATTTTTGAAATAAAAGAGTATATATTATTTATGTTCAAAGTGTGGTTATGGTGTTTTTTTTTGTAAACTATTATATGTCGGAGTCCAATGTTGTCTTAACTTTTGAAAGTTTGGGAGTTTTTTTTTTTTGGTTCTTGTTTTTATAGACATGATCATATTTGATGCAAGTGAAAGATGTAGTAAGTTGTTATATGTGCTGAAAGAGGGGTTAAAGAGTATAGTTTGTGGAGGGGTGTTCATTTTCCAATTTATTACCAAGAGGGAATCACAGGGTACCTCAACAAACTCGTCAACCTCAACACCAACCAATGTTCATGAAATACGAAGTTTCATGGGCATGGCAGGGTATTATCGTAGATTTGTTGAAGGGTTTTCGAAGATAGCAAGCCCCATTACTGAGCTCCAAAGAAAGAACAAGAAATTCATTTGCACTGAAAAATGTGAAGAGGCATTCAAAAGGTTAAAGGGGTTATGAACGACAACACCAATTTTGAAGGTGCCAGATATGGAAAAAGAATTTTTGGTTTGAACTAATGCCTCCAAGGAAGGGTTGGGTTGTGTGTTGATGCAAGTTGGAAGAGTAATAACTTATGCATAAAGGAAACTTAGAACCCACGAAGAAAACTACGCAACCCATGATCTACAAATGGCAGCCATTGTTTATGCACTAAAGATTTGGAGACACTACTTTCTAGGAAGGAAGTTTGATCTCAGGACTGACCATTGTGGACTACATCACATATTCACTCAAGACCACTTAAATGCAAGACAAATACGATGGTCCGAGCTAATTAGTGAATATGGTTTTGATATCACTTACATAAAAGGAATGGTAAATAGGGTGGCTGATGCTTTAAGTAAGAGGCCTCAGATATTTTCAGTGATTCCCTTAAAGACAAATTTGAGGGAGAAACTGCTTGATTTACAATATAAATACACCTAGTACCAGGAGGTTAGCAAAAGTTTGAGGGAGGATGAAATGAGGGTCTGAAAATATGAAGAATAATCCCTTGTAACTATGGGCTACTACGATTTCAGGAAAGGATATATGTACCACCGAATGCAGATATACGCCAGTTAGCCTTGAACGAAGCACATCGCACAATATACATGGCACTCCCTAGTGTTAAGAATATGAGTGCGGACTTGAAACCACTCTTCTTTTGGAAAGGGATGAAGAAGGACATCGTAAACTTGGTAGCAAGATACTTAAAGTGTCAACGATGTAAAAGTTGAACACAGACATCCAACATGATTATTGCAACCCCATGAGATACCAAAATCTAAAGGGGAAGTTATAACAATGGACTTCATTGTGGGACTACTAATGACCTCAAGAAGACATGATTCCATATTTGTAGTGGTGGACATGTTGACCAAGAGCGTCCATTTCATACTAGTTAAGACTACATATAAGGCACGAGAAATAGGCAGAGTTTTTATTGATGAAATTATGAGACTGCATGGAGTGCCTTGGAAGATCATATCTGATAGGGGAGCAGTGTTTACAGGAAGGTTTGGACCAGTTTCCAAGAAGCCTTGGGAACCCAGTTGAACTTCAGCACTGCTTATCATCCTAAGACAGATGGGTAGACAGAAAGGACTAATCAAATCCTCGAAGACATAAGTCGGATGTATGTGATGAACCAACAAAAAAAGATGGGAGGAGTTCTTACCCCTCATGGAATTTGCTTACAATAATAGTTATCAAAGTTCCATCAAGATGGCGCCATTTGAGTTCTTATACGAAAGACCTTGCAGAACACCTCTCAGTTGGGACCAACTAGAGGACCGAGTATTAATAGGACCAGAAATAGTGCAAGATATGGAAGAACAAATGACTATGATTAGGGAGAGGCTAAAGAAAGCGCAAGATCGACAAAAGAGCTATGTTGATGCTCATCAAGTAGACCGAAGTTATGAATTGGGAGATAGGGTGTTCTTGAGAGTAAGGCCCCAAAATAAGCTCTATAATATTTGGAATGGGAGAAAAAAATTGTCTCCACGGTTTGTGGGACCTTTTGAAATCTTAGAAAAGAAAGGGTTGGTGGCATATAGGCTTGCCTTACCTCCATCTTTAGCTCGTAAGCATGATGTGTTTCATATTTATGTTTTGCGTCATTATATTTCAGATCCTTCGCATGTTATTGACTTTGGTCATTCGCAGGTTTCGGTCAAGGGAACAGTAATGGTCGAACTAGTTTGCATACTGGACCAACGAACTTTGCAGATTAGAGGATAGTTAGTGGACCAAGTTAAGGTCCAGTGGGACAATTATAGTCCTAGTATAGCTACTTGGGAGGATGTCGAGGAGATGCATCACCATTTTCCTTACCTATTCCAAGGATTTCAAGACAAAGTCTATTATTAAGAGGGGATGTATGTAGTGCCCCGCTCTTGACTGACAACGAGATGAGATTAACATTTATTTAGCCCTAAGGCCCACACTTTATTATTTGAGGACCTCAGGTTGAGGATCCGGACACACGACTCTATTATTATTGGTTGTAATATTAGTGGTTGTGATGTTTATGTATGATCTCCATTGATATTATGATGAAGATAGCATTAATGGTTAGGCATGTTCTTTATTGATATTATGATGATTGTGGCATAAATGGTTATGTTTTTTTTTATCTATTTGATGTTATGATGTTGATAGCTTTGATGAATATGTATGCTTCCATTGATGTTATGATGATGATAGCCATGATGGATGTGTCCCCTATGTTACCTACTTGCATTAGTTCTAGTTCACAATGAACAATGATGTGAATGACTAGGTGATGGTAATAATGCTATTATGATAATAACTAACACTGAGAAACCTTGTTACTGATTATTACTGAGTATGGCAGGAAAGCACCAGAGGCACTCGCACATGACGAGTTGATGACACCTGGTTTGATAAAAATTTATATTATTGAAATTCTAAGTCGATTTTGAAATCTGCTATATATGTTTATCTATATTCTGATGATATGTTAATGGTTGCAGGCACAGATTAGTTGCTTGGCCGAATGACTCACATATGGGTGATGGGCTTGTACAATTGGATAGAACTGCATGGGAGGGGTGGGACAGTGTCCCTGATTTCACCCACTAGCACTCTCGCCATGACTTGGGTTAAAAAGGTTGAAACACCTTCGTCTTGAAGATCACGATGTCATGAGGGCAGGTCCTAAAGTTGGTTCACTCATGAGGATTTTAGTGGGGGGCGCGCATCAAGGCGGATTCCTTGATCCCCAACACCATTAGTCTCACTATAGCAGGCAACATAAGAGATTATAGTGGTCTCTATTGTTGCACCTATACTTTCCCCTCATATCCACTAAATGCTTGAAGGGCAACTGGCGTGGCACCTTTGGAAATTCAAGGGAATTTCTTGAAGGACACAACCAACTTGGCACCCTTGGCATCACAAATAAATTGTTAGGCGTGGCACCCTTGGAACTTCAAGGGAAGTTCTTGAAGGGCACGACCAAAATTGGCACCCTTGGCATCAGAAATAAATTGTTAGGCATGACACCCTTGGAACTTCAAGGGAAGTTTTTGAAAGGCATGACTAAATTGGGCACCCTTAGAATCATTCAAAATAAATAAATTAATAAATATAATCAAGAAATGAAAACTAGGTAAATTTACATCAAGGGAAAATGATGTTAGAAACCGAGGTAATTAAATCAAGAATAAAACTTGGTTAAGAGGATCATGGGAAGAAATAAAATATTTTATCTTAAAAACTCTATCCTCCCCATGTTGGAAAATATTAGGTAGATTATGTAGTTTAATTAGGTAAAAATGGGAAAGGACATAAATGTAAGGATAAAGATCAATCCTAAACTAGTTAAACCTAATTAAGAGAAGAAGAAGGTGAATTAAAATAAGATTAATAAATTAAATTTTAGAGAAATGTGGAGAACCTCCATGTGGCAACAACCAACATAAGAATATCTATCTAAGAGATAACTTGAGTTAAATTAGAGAGTAGATAGGGGATCAAATCTTGACTCATTAATTGACTTTAGTAATGAACACAAATTAAGGAATAAAAAGGGGGATCAAGAGGCAACTAGGAGAAGAAACAAGAATCTTGTTGAGGTGAGGAAAATGTTAGTTTTAAATTAAAATTTAAGTAAATAATTTTGGAGACCCTTGATGAAAGAGTGACACATGGGTGGGTGAATAATCAAACTATTGAATTATAAAAAAAATAATTAATTATGCATGACATGCCAAGTGTCACCTATGAGGACTCCTATAAAAAAAGGGGCAAGCCATTGGAGAAGGGACTTTTTTGGGACCCTATTATTGGATGGATGAGACTATGTCAGAGTAGTGACTACAAGCTATAGTGAGTTTCGTGAGGTAGAGCACTTTAGAGAGGGGACTCTTGAGCCAAAGAGTGCTCTCCTCTACCAACTATTACATTCCTCCATGGTACAACCCCATTGCAGCTCGGGGGTCCGCTGGGAAGAAGAGTACCCAAGGAGTAGGCTGGGAGGTTAACCGGTGAGTCATTGCATTCAGATCAAGTACGTCGTCATTCACACTCAGAGGTGACCGACAATAAGGGAAAACAAGTAATGACAAATCAAGTGGAATCTCGTCTTCTAGTGAACGGTACATATGTGTTACAATATTCTTTTGTACGATTTCTTTATGGCTTTAGTTAAATATATGTAAATTTTATGATATGTTCAGTGAAATGAAATTCAGGGATGTGTTAGATAGTGCTGAGTAAATTTGAATTCCCAATGTTTTTCTCTTCTGGTTGTATTTTATTGTGATAAAAAAGAAAAGAAAAATATATATAGGGTTGGTCCTTACAAAATTTCCTTGAAAGCTTTGGTGTCCACTTTGCATTGAGAAAGAGATCACAAAAAGCACATATAAATGACACAACTTTGACTATAAAAGTAGTTCATGTTCAAACCCTTCAATTGTAGCATCTGCCAATACTTAAATAACAAATTAAAGGAAATGAAAAACATCACATTTGATTCGAGTATCTGATCATTTTGTGATGCTTTTATTGTTTTTGATTTTTTTTTCTTGAACGATGTTAATAGAGGATCCATAGCGAAAACCAAAACAGAGGAACACTTTCATGTAATAATTTCTATTTCCTACCCTAAAATAAGATTGAACTAAAGATTGAACCCAATGAATAAGAAGTTGAATGTTAAGTAGAGGATGCAGCGGGGTTGCAAACCCAAGAGCTACATAACACATACCCATTGGAGCAGAGGTAGATCCGTAGAGTAGATGAAATTGTGATTCATGAATTATAATGGAATAGGCCCATCTCCATTGGGATTATGATTTGAGATTATTCATGATGCTCTACACAACACTAAGTTGCTTTTACAACATTTATGCACTCAGCAAACCCTCTTTAGGTGTCATGGTGTTGCCCTTGCCAATTCATGGCACCATCATGCATTATAGTGCGAGGTCTAGGTCCTATACAATGTAAAATCTTATTCAAAATTATGATGGGTAGTTTTGATCATTGAATATAAAATGGATGGTTATCAAATTTGGATGACTATCATTGTTGATGAGTTGATGTGTAAATTTTATACCGAGTAATGTTTAAATTCAACTTTGTTCTCCAAACAAAGCTCCTTTATTGAGATCTTTAAGAAATCCTAATACATATTCTTGGTACTAGTTATTAGGACACATATTGGTAATTTGGATTCTTTGTTGTAATATTGCCATTAGTATTATCCCAAAATGATTATTGTAATTTCCGAGGTTCAATAATTTATTTTAGTGAAGAGTTTCTTCAAACACATCACATGCATACTGTTGTAGGTTGTTTTCATGGTTTTACTTGAATAAACAAACACCGTTTACATCAAATAATCATATGGAACACTTCAACCCAACAACACATCTTATTCAAGACTTAGAAAAATATATGTAATTACACTAATAGTAAAACACATAGATCTCTTTAAATCTGAGAGTTGATATGAACTGTATAAGATGATTACAAGATAACAAAGAACCTGGTTATATTAGCAGTAAATGGAGCCCTCTTCTAACGGGCAATTTGAGCTCAAAATGCATGTAACCTATTCTCTCAAAGACCCGTGAACAAAGGTAATTTTCAGTGTATTAACCAGCCCTTGTGTACAATATCAGTAGTGTGTTTGTTGATTTTTATAGCTTGGGAAGTACTCCCACAACCCTAGGGTACCGGATTTGTGAGGAGTTGACCCATGAGTTGGTTTGTGGGCATTGTGCCCAAGCGATGGGTTTTGTACCCAAAGTTTTGGGCGCGAAACAATGTAAGGAAAATGATATTTTACTCATGGATGCATGAGGGGCACCCTTGGACGAAGGGGCACCTAGGGCATCATGATGTGGCAAAATTAAATGGAAGAAATCTCTTTTCTAATGTTAGTTGGGGTTTTGTAAAGCAATCTCAAGTTGGCTTGGGTTTATGTCATGATCCTTGGGGGCTAAAGTCACCTCCATGGAAAATTATAAGAAGAGAGGCATTACCATTTGAGGCACCATCTAAGGGCATTCGGTCAAGAGAAAACAAGCAATTTGATGTAGCCACAGACCTAATAAGTCTAGATAAGTTGGAGAAGACGATGAGTTTTGTCCTAAGCCGGTGTTTTGTCCGGAGAGTAGCTGATCCTGTTCTTATGGAGGATTTATGGGCTAAGTTATATGTGTTTTCTATGGTTATATAGTGAGAAGGCCAAGTTGTTTACAGGCTGAGAACAGGGCCAAATCCCTTGTGGTGAGTGGTAAAGAAGGTTGAGTGCAGGTCGAGTTCTATGCTAGTGGAGCGAGGAGATTTTAGTGTCCTAAAGAGGGTGTAATCATAGAAACAAGGTTTAAGAATTTTTTGAGATCTGAGTTGCAGAGGCCTGTGTATGGAGGCCAAAAAGCTCATGTAACAAGAGCCCATAACTACGGTACCAAAGGAACTATGCCGAGTTTCCTGTTTGGTAATTTGGATTTCTATTTGATGTTGATCTTTTCTAGGTGATGGTAGTTATATGACATCTATCCTATACAAGGGTTTGGACAATAGTTTGAATACCCTAGTTCAATCATTTAAAGGTTGTTAGAAGATTGATAAGAGGGTATTCCTTGATGCCCTAGATAGGGTTGCTTCTATGCATGTACAATCACTTAGATCAACCCTAAAAGTATGTCATAATATCTAATGAAGTGTGCTCTAGTTCTAGGTACAAGTGGAGAGAACCGATACCCTAAGGGAGCTTGATTATCCTTGGTTTGAGCGCTAATGTCCCTCAATTTGTGTGCATAAGTGTGTGGGATATCAAATCAAGTGAAGGGGGCAAACTACTCTCAAAGTTTGGACAAAAAAGTGTGCAAGTGTGCACAAAGATAGGGTGTTAAATTGATGGTTGGATGATTGTCATGAATTGAAGAGACATGGGCAGAATCAAGGAGAAAGGTGTGATGATGTAAGCCCTAGATTAGTTAGATTGGTGGACTGAGTGATGGTTGGTATTTGGATGCACTAAGTATATTGAATGTTGGAGGTTGTTCAATGTTATGTAGGCAGATTGGTAGATGCCTTAAGGATAGTGAAGCAGTGGACATTCATTGTAATTGGGTCGTGCATTGAAGTCCTTAAGAACTAATCTTTTGGAGGAGAAAAACAAAATTAGTGAGTAGATTTTGGTGATGCCCTAGTTCAGGGATTTTATGGTGCAAATGATTGATAAGAGTGAAACTTGGAAGTCCCTAAGAGTAGTGATATTGGAGAGCCTTATAGTGCTAAAGGGTTGTGTTAAAGACCCTAAGAGTAGGCCATTCTTGGTGGAGTAGGAGGGTTGCTAGAGGACAGATCTATGAGCCTATGTTCAATCATTCTAGAAGTAGTTAGAAGATTGTAGTGTCAGTTTGAGCGGTTGAAGATGCAAACATTCTGAAGTAGAAGAAATCTTGTGAGTAGCAAAATAGGTGGCAAAGGACCTCCCAGAGGTGTTCAAGGTACATGGACCAGGGCAGAGTAGAGCGCTCCTTCTACAAGCGAAGTTCACTTTGTTCATGGAAAGGTTGGTAGTCATAGATTGTTGACTTTTGTATAAGAGCTGTATGTAAGGGCCATGATCCCTGATACGAGAGCCCTACATTTGTTGCATTAAAGTTTGTAATATAACAAGTTTTGGGCTAAAAATTGTCTTGTGCACCGAGTTGATTCACTACTATATGTTTTCCGTTGTGCAAAGTGCTTGTGTTGTGGCATTTGAGTGTGTTTGTGATCGTGATCTTAGAGATAAACCTAATTCTTAAGTGTCGTGGAAAAATCAACAACATTCTACAGGGGTTTGACCATGAAATTTTTTCCTTAGACTTCTGTTGTGGCCACAAAATACCACGAGAGGAACATCAATAGATGTAGTACTAGTATGACTTGGGATTGATATACACACGCACAGGGAGTGGTTACATCATCTCTCATGTCCCACAAATGAGTGACCAAAGCATGTCCAAGTCTGATATTAATCGCTAGTCAAAGAGATGTGTTCAACTTAGTTAATGAGACACTATAAACTCAACACTCAATGAAAAATTCTCAGCCAACGCTATACAAGAAGATTTTGAGCTAGTGATAGTGGTAGACTCAGCTATTTGATGAGGAAACTCGACCATGAGAATGAAGGTGGAACTTGACCTATGAAGTAGGAGGCTAGTCTTTCTTCAAAGAGAAAATCTGACCCATGAAGCCATCACAATACTCATCCTCTTTGGTAGAGGAAAATCAACCTCAAACCCCACAAAATTGACCCACTGATTTGGTAATGGAATATGGTCCCTTTCTTTTAGCAAAAATCAATCCCAACTTTGGCTTGGACCTCCAATTGAGAGCAAATATACATAAATACAATATCAGAAGATATAATCAACAGATAGAACCTTTTTACCTCAATATCTTTTGCCCATCATCTTCCGCTTTGAATCCTAATGGTGAAATTTGAGTGATTCCACTCTCAAGAACAATTGGGGTGTCTAGTTTCAACACTGAAACTAGCAATGGTGGATAGGGTTTCCAAAACCCTAAGCTTATCTCCAAAAATCTCTGATAACTCTTTTCCTCAAAATGCAAGCGATAGAATGAGGATAAACTCTTCACTTTTCTCTTTTTATAATTAAGTAACCACTTTTTTTGTCCTTTTACCCTTTTTATTTTTTTATAAGTCATTTTAGGAGACTTTCACTTTATAAAATGAAAGTGACTTTTCATTAGCATAAGATATGATCCCCTTTTCACCCTTTAGACAATTATAAAGTTTTCCTAGACGAATCATGTCCCCTTAGTAAAAAAATTTGCTGCCGTAGCCTACAAGAACTTATTAGGCTAGCAGAACCCGTCTTATTTCTCCTAAATGGTCAGGAACATTACATTTGCTTTGTCAACACTATGAAACCCACCATTGTGTAGTGATCATCGATTTATGCATATATCATTGCAAGTGGGTCCCATAGAGTGGCCAAACTTAGAGAAAATCCCCTAGGGTTTAAAATATCTTGTCATTCTTTCCAAATAAATTATCTATTATTACTAAATAGGATTTCCTCCAACTCTCTTTCGAAGAAGAATAATTGTTTTCTATTGTCTAGTAATCATCAATTTATGTATGTTTCATTGCATGTGGATCCCATAGAGTTTCCAAACTTCAAAAATACCATAGTGTTTAAGGAGACCTCATGTTTCTTCCAAATAAATTATTTGCTATTATTAGATAGGATTTCATCCAACTTGTCTTTTGAAAAAGAATCATTATTGGCTTTTAGCTCTTATTATATATTTTGAGACTAATTTTTGTCTCCTTAATTCTTAATCCTCAACACTATTATTGAGTATATTTCATGCTTACCCAAGGTTAGGTTTGATGCCTCCTTCAAATCTTAGTAACAATTTATTTGGGCCCCCCTACTCTTGTTTCTTATTTCCTCTTACTTGTGATTCTTTTGTGTATTTTTTAACCATTCATGGATTTTGGGTCGTCCATATCTATGTTTGATTGTTGGAGTATAAAATGCTTGGTTCATGTTACTATCCTTGCTTGATTCTAGATGAGGGCTATCCTTAGCTTCAATAAGGAGTCATGTACCAAGAATATGTTGCGGTGCCCAAAAACAAACCTTACACTCATCTCCTTATTTTTCCATGTAATGTTCTCTTTAACTACCCTTATGTCAACCATTTCCTAGTTTGAAATTATATCCTCTACAATATTGTGACAAGGATTGCTAGGTTAAAAGCCTCCCTTTCTTTCTCTGGCATCCAATACTAAGTAGAAATCCCTTGTGACAACTTTGTACTCCCACAAGCTCCTCCATTAAGGCCTTTCAAAAATTTTAATAAACTTTTTTAATTAGTTATTGGGGTGTATATAATGGTTATTTTGACTATAGTCTCTGTGCCCAACACAAGGAAACCCTTAGTTTTCTAGTGCTAAGTGCATTGTACATGTTCCATTGTAAATATTTGGGGGTTTCCATAGAGTAAATGTTGGGTGTGTAGAACGGTTATTTTTACTATAGTCTTTGTGCCCAACACGAGGAAACCCCTTGTTTTCTAGTGCTAAGTGCATTGTACATGTTTCATTGTAAATTTTGGGGGGTTTCCATAGAGTAGTGAACCTCATGAAATCCTTAGGTTTTAGAGAGACCTCTTTGTCTTGTTCCTAAAGAAGTTGTTCCTTAGGCTTCCCTCTAATATTATCTATTATAGAAGAATATTTTTTGTTGTTTAAGCTTTTATTAGATATTGAATATGACAATTCTATGATGGACATTTCGTGCTCACTCAAGGTTGGGTTCGGTGCTTCCTTAAAATGCCAATGCAAAGGTTGCTTGGGTCCCCATATTCTTATTTCTTGCCAAATTCCTCTCTCATGGTTCATTTTTCTTGACCATTTGTGGATTTGGGGTCCCTCCTTATTGGATTAAGCTATAGAACATCTTGTTAGGGTTGACATACACACTTGATCTAAGGGGTTTCGATGCTCATTTTCAGAGGGAGCAATGCTAGTCTCATGCATGGGGGTTTATCTCGATATCATTATAAAAAAATCACTAGGGTTCTCCATTTGAGTGTGCTACATTGGTGGGGGGGGGGGGTCTCAACAATAACATGGCACATGTTTAGTGTATGTATCTTTCCTTTTTTGTCTTATGGGCCTCATTCCAACTTTATTGTCTAGACACGACTCTTCTATTGGGGCCTTTAAAAATTTCCTAATAGCTATTCTTGTTACCAATGATTGGGACATTTGCAAAGGTAATTTGAAATCTTTTCTTTGCCACCAACACTAAGAAGGCAACATTATATAGCAATTTGCAATTGATGCATGTTTTGGTGTAAGTGTTGATGGGTCATACATAGTGGTTAAATCTCACACAAATCCCTAAGATCTAGAGAGACTTCACTTTTTTATCCTTCATTTATTTATTTTATAGATAAATTACTTGCTATCATTAAATATGATTTCTTCTTAACAGTCTATTGAAGAAGACATATTGTTGGGTTTTTAGCTCTTATTAGAATTCGAGATTACTTTTTTCGTGAATTCCTAATACTTTACACTTCTTGGGAATAGATTCATGCTTACCCATGGTTATGTTTAGCACCCCCAATTCAAATTCCAAGGTTGTTTGGGCATTGTATTTTTTATTCTTGTTGCCTTTGATTCATTGGTATTTTTTAAACATTTGTGAATTTGGGTCTACCATCTCCATGTTGGTTTTTTGGAGTATAAAGCGCTTTGTTTAGGTTTCTATCCCCTCTTGATCCAAGGGGTTCTTGTGCTCACACCCACTAAGGGAAATGATAGTCCTTGGGAAGCTCTCTTGAGACTGTCAAAAAGTCACTAGGCTTCTCCTTTTAATTGCACAACAATGTGGTAGCCTCACCAAGAACATATTGTCTTGTAATATTTTTGGGTTGTGTTGACGAGAGAAGTTTTCGGACTTCTCTGTCAAACCCTTGAATCTATCTGAGCATATGAGATAATGGGATTATGCATGGTGTTTTACGCCTTGTGTCTAAAGATTGGTTTAGTGTTTATAGATTCATTTACAACAAAGAAAGCAGATAAACTAAAATGTACATGATTAAAGATGAAAAAAAAATGAAATATTTACAAATGATTGCAACAACATAAAGAATTCATGTATATATGTAAAAGATACTACAATAGATGAAAAGGTCATGAGTGGCATGAATTTGAAGTAAAATAACTTTATAAATGATGATAAAATTTGTGTTGCAGGAGCCACAATGCTATGCAAACACCTAGAAAATCTATTGTAAAAACTCAATTAAATTTCGACGAATATTGATCATGAGATAATGAAAATTTTGGAAAATTACGCACAAAAAAAGGGCTGACATCACTGACTTTTTTATTATTAATAAATATGAATACATCTTTCTGTCTAGCTAGGTTTTGTGAAAAATATTGAACACATTTCAATTCAAACTATTTATGATGTTATGGAATAGTACAAAAACACTTCGAGAATAAGAATGATATCAAACAACAATTATGAATGCTTCTGGGACAATCTGATATGATTAAATCAACAAGCTTTCTTTGCAAAAATTTCAGCTATTAGCACTAGCATTGAATGCTAGACCTTTTATCAACATAAAAAAATTACAGGAAATAAATATTACTTGAAAGATCTCAAAAGTATGGGAGGAATCTGCCTTCCACCTTGTCACCCCTTTGAATAAAGTTTGTTGCCACCAAACATGCCAACTTCTTGTACTCACATAATAATCAATTAGAGTGAAAATAATGACAACTTTCAAAATTTGTGCATACCTCTCCTCACATAGTTCACCAGCCCCCCCTTCCTTCATTGTCCCCTTCCCTTTTTATATTCATTTGGAACAGTTAAAGAGGCTAACTGTTTTGAGGATTAGTTTTTCTTTATTTTAATTCTTTTTCTAATGTGTTTTATTATTATTCGGGAAAGACAAGTTCTAAAGGAATTATTATTAAAATTTAATTAACTTTTTCAAATGAGTTTTGATAGGTGGCCCCCCCTTGTATTCTCCATAAATTTAATCACTTACTTGTGACTCCCGACATAACATGTGCTCATAATAATCTCAAATAACAACTTATGTAATTTAGAAAACACTCCTTATACCTCCTAGCATGCAAATCACATTAGAAAATATGTGCCTCATATGAACATTCATCATATATAGCTTTTCCATAAAAATCCCTTGTATTTCCCATCTAAAGACGCATATGCATGCCCATAGAACTCATCATATGAACGTAGTAAAAACAACTATAATATATCAACATATAACTCCTAAAAATAACATGTCATCTAGTGTAAATATACCAAAATATAGCGCTGTCATAAAACACATAATGTTGAAAATATCCCGTGAAAGAGTGTTGTAAAGTGTGCTAAAAGCCAATCCCAGCATGTTGAAAGTGCATCATGTAGCATATATTGAAAACAAAAACTCAAAATCTATCACCATGAAACACATGCTGAGATAAAAACTATATGTAGTATGAAATCATAAACATGTTGACTATGTGAGCTCAAGACTCATGTAGTATCTACTGTCTATCTATTTTCCCTTGATGTCTTCTTGTTTACCCCAAGAATGTGTTTAAGAAAACATGTCATCCATAGAGATTTCCTTCTTTTCATTTTTCCCTGCAATCATTGTGCCAAAATGGGAAGATGTGGCCTCAGATGAAGAATGAGTAGGGGTTGCAATCTTAGCAATGATGAACTCAGGTGATGGATGCAAGGGTTGCTCACGATGCAAGGTCATGGATTGTGAAGTTGCAGAGGGTACGTTTTGAGTAGAAAGTGAATGCGGTTCTATATGATGAGACACTGGTGACCAATATTGAGCGTGGCTTGAATGCTGAACGATGGGCTTTGGGTAGGTTGATACCCAAATTCTAAAGTATTTCCTCAAACATCACCCACATTGTATAGAAAATGAAACTTAGTCAAGCACCTTAGCATACAAAATTTCTAGCCAATCCTGCCTATCAATTGGATATTTTATATCACAAAGAGCTATTGATCTCAAACACAAGAGCAATGCTTGTTAACTTTTGGGTTAAATTTACATCAAATAATTTGCAAATTGGGGCCTTTTGTATGCAGAAACAAACCAATGTGGTATTCTTTCCACATAAAGCACAACTAAAAGAACAATGATCACCTTATAATACCCAAGGAGAAAGGGCCCTACCTACCATTTGATTAAGACTGATTGTTGCGTATTAATTCAGATTTTTGTTCCTGTAGTAGATAGGTAATGAAGTCTGCAATGGCTTGCGTGTTGTGCAGGTAGATGTGTCAACATTTTCCGATTCCATAGGGAGGTATGTAGGAGATAAACCATAACTCATAATTTCTGGTTACTAAGCATAACTTTTAGCTATAAGAGAGATGTGTTGGCCCAAAAATCACACTGCGAGGGGGGGTGAATCAGTGGGGAGCCAATTTCACAATTTCTCAATCTCAATTAATCATACATTCATTTAGTAGTGTTCATACACATCATTTATCATAATGCATCATCACGTAAACAACATAACTAGAAATAAAACAAGAAATCATCACATCACAAGACAAATTTTTAGGTGGAAACCCAAATGGGAGAAAACCACCAACTCTTCTTCTGCTTAGGCTTCAATTCTTTACATCAATTTGCAAGCCTCAACTTGTGGGAGGCAACTACCCCCAAAATATGCAAGCTACCACTTGTGATAAGTTACAACTTGATTGAGGCACCAACTCGAAGGTGTAAACAACTGCTCATAGTAGGCTACAATCTAATTGAGGCACCAAACTCAGGAATGAGTAGGCTCCAACTTCTAGGCTCCAATCTCGATAATAAGTAAGATTCAACTTGCTTTAGGCTCCAACCTGATTAAGGCTTCAAACTCAATGGAGGCACCCACCTCCTCCTTTAACTTCCTTGTGGACCTTTATTTCAACTCATTTGCAAACTATATCCACTGTCATTAAATATCACTGAGCTATAAGAAATATTATAATCTACAATTTGTTATCACTGCAACTAGTATTATCATCTCAACTTGCACAAAATATCTCTGCCACAAATGCTATCATTGATACCTGAAAACACTATCATAATCACTATCATTGCAATCAAGAATCACTGCTACTAGTTGCCATACTGTTCCTCACCCTTTTCTTCAATCAATTCTTCAATCTTGTCATTCAAACCCTTTCTTAGAACCTATTTACCTCATATCTCTAAAATACCTTTTCTTCAATCAATTCTTCAATCTTGTCATTCAAACCCTTTCTTAGAACCTATTTACCTCATATCTCTAAAATACCTATCACATGCTAATAGATAGATATAAAATATTTTGGCCATGAAATGAGAGTCAAAAGAGCATCAAACCTCTTTGGTTACACTCATTCTGATCTTCCAACTTATTCCAGAACTCAAATTGGTCAAATAATCAATCCATAAACTCAAAATAACCAAATAGGACGTTATAACTAGTTGTAACCAATTAAATGTTTTAGACCAAGCCCTTTTCCAGTCACCCTTTAACAAGCGGTCGGATTCCGGTGTTGGCCATTGTAAATTGTTAACTGTATGGCAAAATAACAAACATATAAAAATACAAATTACATTCCAAACCTAGTCACTAGTGGGACTTGAACTTACAACCTCATGTATACTATGTGCTTACCTTTTTCACTAGTTATACAATGCTTGATGATTCGTATTATAACATTGAAAGTCTATGCTGGTTGAGGACATGGTCAACCATGGTAGGTAGTCCTCGTTATGTCACGGGTTTAGAACCAATACAACCACAAATATAAATTACCATTGTAATTTGGCTCTCCTGGCTGCGTTCTTATGCTAATACCGTGTTCTCTGTGGATTTCTTACCCATACAGGTTAAGCCCTCGGGGTCTCCGTGGGTTTACTATCTCTGTAAACTCTTAGGCTTTCTGTGGCTTCATTGCGTATCTGATCTCTGTCTTATATGCTTGCTGTTGGGCTCTATGTGCCTTCTTTGTGATCACAGGGCTATCTATATAATAATTCTCGAGCTTTCGATCTCTCTGTGACTTCACTATGATCACCAGGATGTCTAAATGATCACTCTCGAGCTTTCGAGATTTCAATGTCTTCACCAGGTTGTCTAAACGATCACTCTCGAGCTTTCGGTCTCTCAATGACTTCACTGTGATCACAGGGCTATCTTTATTATCACTCTCGAGCTTTTAGTTTGTATAATCACCATGTAGAGATCTTGGGCTCTTGGTCTGTATAATCAAACAATTTCTCAGGATTTAGGTTTATGCAATTAAAATTATTCTTAGTTTATATAGACACAATGCCAAACTCTCGTCCTATACAATCACAGTGCAAAGCACTGATGCTCTCAATCAGACACAGTGCCTAGCTCTCAGTTTATACAATCATGGACTCTTGATCAGACAAAGTGCCGAGCTATCGATCTATATAATAATGGAATCTATCCGTCACAGTGTTTAGGTCTTAGGCTCTAAATATATACAATCACTGCAACTCAACTCAGGATCAGTCTCTGGCAAACGATCAAAATTTCTGCACGAACCAAAACGAAAACAACCTTCGAATCAAAGAACAGATAAACCAAAAAAAATTCAAGAACTTCACAGATACACACTCTCAACCTTGCTTCATGCGTCACTGCATTTTGATTGATTTATTTGAGGTTTTAAACATATGGTATATATATTTGATAACATGGACCCGTGGCTTATGAGGTCCTATCCACGGTTGGCAAACTTCTTGTAATAAAAATTGTTAAGGTTTGTGCCAAATGATGGCTTCATGAACATTCACGACTTTTAATACAAATATAACAATGACCCACGTTTCATGTGATGGTTCCATAATCAAACTCATGGTTCCAAATGCACACTTTTTAATAAATTTGGAGAATAGGGTTTGCTCCATATTTGGGTCCTTTGTTGTTGATGTTTTTCAAGGTGTCAACTTTTCATCCGAGTGGTATTTTTCAACCTAAAATATATCGTTGGAAAGGTCATGACAAGGCCTATCCAATCATATTGTTTGTAGGATTTATAAAACATCATAAGCACATAAAAACACAAATAACTTCAAATAGATTTTATTACTTTTAATGAGAACTTGTGAGAGGTCCACTTGATATATTACTTCATAGGGAACTATATTGATCATAAAAATGATATTGTTGTTATCTTTTATATCCTTTTTATATCAATGGAATCTTGTTGTCATCAATGATAACATTATGTGCAATAATATTTGTTATCAATGACAACACTATGTGCAACAATATCCCCTTTTGTCATTGATGACAACACTGCTAGATGTTGATGGTCATTGGGTATTTGCTATCTCTTTTTGGTCTTATATTAATATTAGAAAGGAACCATTACATCATGATAATTCCCCTCTTGGGCTAAATGTTAGATATCCACTGCCCTAGATACCAAAAATGAGTTTCAACATTCGACACATTGATGTCAGATATTCAATGCCACATTAGTCTAGTCCAACATGATCTAACGGTTTGTTCCATTAATATGGAGTTGGATGTCCGATGATTTGGTGTCAGATAATTAATGTTACAATAAGTTTATGCGACATGAGTGTTATGGGGCCAATGATTCATTTCGTCAGTACAAAGTCAGATATCCGACGATTTGTTCGTATGTGTGGAATTAAATATTTGACTGTTTCAATTTAACGTTGAATATCTGATGGGTACCTGAGCATTAAAAAAATTATACTTTGATCCAGGGCACTCTCAAATCCATACAAAGTTAGCCGGGCTTCCATATATATCTATATGGATGGATCTATATGTTTCAACTGATACCTTCTCAAAACTCTTGCGCTCCATGACAGAGTGGGGTGGGCAGAGTTGTTCTTCAATGCACTTATAATGATAAGGTGACAAGAGAGGCAACATATGTAGCATATGTTGATTAGGTTCACCAAATTCCAATATATTGAACTCACATATTATTGTCTCATCGTGCACCAATTGTTGATGCTTATTATTTGTAAGCATCATATCCTTATGCTTATGTGTATCAGAGGCATTATCTACCTCCTTCTAATCCATTTCCAGTGAGAAATGGGTTGGCATTTGGTCTTGATTATTGTGCGGTAGATCCAAGGCTTCAATATATACACCATTAGAGAAAAAGCGAACATGTTTTTAGAGAAGACTTATTTGGATGAGATGAATAGAACTTATGCGCCAAGAGAGTTTGACTACAGTGAAGCTTCCCTCTGTAGAGCTTACTTTAGATCTCCTCTAGGCAATTCATATCCTTCACTACTAACATCATCTTCATTGTATTCGTATTGATTGGAATATAATTTATGGATGTTTTGGTAGCTTACCTTTTTGAATTGACAATCATTGGCGATTGCTATTATAAGGAGCATGATAGAAAATCAACATAGACATTGATTTGGAAAAGAGAAGGCTATTACTTGATCATTGGTGTCAAACTTTGCAAGCCAAGCATAACAAAGTTATTTCTAGGGACACATGTTGGAATATAGTGAGGTGTCTTGGCTAGTGGATAGATTCTTAATACTTCACATGCTATAGGAAAATAAGATTTTTATGCTATTTAAAATTTTATGCTAAGATTTTTATTTATATGAAATTTACTGTATTGCTCCAACTTCATTCTTAGTTTATAAAATTTTCCATAACCTCTCTTTTCACACAATGTAGGAGCTTTCATTCCACTCCTTGTATAATGTTTAATTTTTATTTCCTCATGATATAGTGCATATTTACCTAAACACTTTTGGGGTGCATCACATGGCTTCCTTCCAAACTTTCCTATGTCGTAACAAAATGCATCACTTCAAATTTTCGTTAATCATGACAAAGAGAAATTTTGAAGTGAAACCTTGTGCACCTTCCTCCTCATTGCACCCTTGAAATGTTTCCTTTCTCACAAAATATCATATGAACTAAATATTTTTTTAAATCCCAATGTATCACAAGGAAAAATTTCACTTGTGACATATCATGTGGACTATTAGTTTACAGTTGCACAACATATCACATCACTCTAAATATTTTATTCCCTTTGATGAAGCACATAGCCCAAAACATTCTACATGCAAGATACATCACATCACTTCAATCCAATCAAATCCTCAACAATATGATAACCAAGAGAAGAAGGGTACAATTATGTAGTAACCAATCCCATACCACACAGTCCATAATATAACAATGAAATATTCGTCAAAATTCAACGACTGAGTAAACAAGACTTTATAGATGTCAATGAAGAAATGGTTGTGCAACCACAATAACAATATTGTTCTCATACGAAGGAGATGGAGAATAGTGAAGTACACCAATAAATATGTGCATAACATAGTTCATCATGAAGATAAGTCATTTCTCCTCATCGATCAGGAGTCGGGTGTCCACTGGAAAATTCTTAAATTGTTCAAAAGAAACTAAGGTCCCTGAGTAGGAGATAATGCGTATAAATCTTGTTAAGATGACAAGAGTTAAGGTGTTCTATTAATAATGATATTGCGTTACAACAAATTTGGGGGACACCTTCTCATTATGGAAAATGCCATTGATTTCATGCCAACTAGACCTTCTAGCAAAAAAAAATTTCCAGGGATAACCATACTCTTTTGAATAAAGGCTTGTATTGAAAAGTCCCCATATAGATATTTTTCCAGTTGTAAAAAATATGTGACCCAGTGATGGCCACTAAATTTATGACCAACTCCTTGCAATATAGAGCTCCAATCCAACCTTGTGAATCACATTCCAGAATAAGGTGAGAAAAAGATACACTAGATGAGAAACATAAAAAACACACCTTGAAGGGCCATGAATGCCACTTTTGCACAATTTTTCAATTACTAGGATCTTTCCATGAACAAAGGTCCAATAAAAGATGTTTATTTTGACTATCCAAATGGTAGATTTTATTCCAAATTTCATATTTCAATGTGATGTCTTAATAGAAGAGTTAATGTTCATACCTTTTTTCACAATGTATTATGAGTTCCTAATGTTTAGTATTAGGTTCTACCATATGTCTTGGTGCACTTCGTTGTAGGTGAAAGACTAAAGACTACATAGGATAAAACAAGTAGTCTAGAACTACCCCAAAATCACAACTTTTCCAAACACCCAAAAATATTGACAAAAAAGAGATATCAAAGAGAGTAGTTTTTCCTTACATATATAATTGTTTCTTAAGTAGAAGAAGGGCATGCTCATGATGTAATGGCTCCTTTATGATATTAATATAAGACCAAATGCTATTATGATATTAGTGTTCACTATCACCTTTAGGACTGAACTATATATAAGCATTATCAAGCTTAAGAATATAATTCTGATCTTGTTTATATGTCATAATCTCTGTGGTCAGGGCTGCAAACCTGGGCTAGAAGGTCGAGGAGAAATTTTTGAAAAGAAGGCTTGTTGATTTAATGCTACAATGGTATCCCTAAACTATCACAATTATAATCATGCTCTTGTATTTTTATATTTTTCTTGGTGGTACTTGTCGGTGAATATTACAGAAGGAAGCACAATGAGAAGGATGACTAAGAAAAGCATATCATGTGTTTTGATGAGCATGATGGAAGGAGGGAACTATATACCCTGAGAGAACTGTTGCTATCAAATTTCATTGAAGGAAAAATGGTAACTTGGTAATCAAGTTGGATCCTTGGGCACTTTGATGCATAAAGGTAAACTCATATGAAGATGTACCATGAGGATGTTGATGTTTTTTAAAGGTAATCATGGTGAGGTAAGTCTAAAGTTTATATCTATTATTTTTTATCTTCTAGAAGGATTATCACTTTTGTAAGGAAGCTATGGTTAGTTTGAAGTTTGGGAAGGTTCAATAGAATTAGAAAAGAAGCTAGGATTCACCTCTAGATTTGAGGGGGAGTAAAGGAGTATCCTTGAATAAGAGCAAGCATCTATTCTCAAGTTAAAAAGGAGAATAGGGATATCCTCTCTAATTGAGAGGGAGTGATGTTGGAAATCACATGTACATTCTTTGCTTCATATGCCAAGCACTTGACCAGGACTAACATCATAACTCTAAGTGAAGGCCTTGGAGAGATAACGGTAGAGGATTAGATCAACATCTGCGGTTTATGTGAGGATAGAACATCCCAGAAAAGAAAGGGACTAACACTCTTTGAGGACGTGACAGGTATCCAAGATAAGAGTGGGTGAAGATGACCGATATTCTTTGAGGATTCAAGATGAAGAATCCAAGATAAGAATAGTCCTAAAAGGACATACTTTGTGGACATTCAGATGGGGTATATGCCTTGTCGAGGTGGTGCGGTGTCACACGTAAAGTCTCCCAACATAATGGTATTGAATGAAGTAGGGCTTGTCCAGTTAAGCCTCAAAGGCAATGTTGGTTGATCATAATGTTGATGCTTACATTTGGCTTATCAATCCAACTCTTCTTATGAGAAGTTTTCAAAGGGAGTACTCCCCTTGTACAAGTTGGAAAATTATGAATACCTCCCTAGTTAAGAGGGAATGTTGAAGAATGTAACTAGTTTTTGTTTTCACAATTGTCTGTTGAATCATGTAATGATGTAAATATTATTTGGAGAAAGAAAATTATTTTTGGAGCATCGGTTTCATGCTCAAGTCATTTTGTCATTAGGTCAAGCATCCATTGAATGCTCCTAGGGTTTCTCATGTGTCAAGAGTCATTGTCACTTTGTAAAAGACCTTTGTGGGCACTTTTGTCAATAAAAAGATAATTTATTTTGTATCTGGTGGTGTTTAAAATGCTCCCAACAACAAGTCGTCCAACCAGGTAAATCCAACCTAGAGTGGGATTAAAGAGCCACTTGGAAGGCTATATAAAAGAGGAACTTCGAGCTTCTTGGAAAAATATCAAGCATCAAGTTTTGGTTCGATCTACAATTAAGAAGAAGTGCAAAAAAATCATAGAAAAGAAGGATAAGGCCAACAAAGGAACAAAGAAGCCTTAAAATAAATCGAAGGTCTAAAATATGTCCCTTGTTGACCACATGTGTGAGTGCCCTAAGGTTTATAGGGTTCGAAATTGCAGAGAAAGTTGCAAATTGGTTGGGTAAGGATAGAAGGCTGGAAGATGTTGCTTCACTATCCTTGGAAGATATTTTGTCTTGTTTTGTAGAAGAAAGAGTGGTTGGACGGCTTGGTTTTTGGTGGGAGCCCTAGTGTAGGGTTAGTCTCTGAAGTCTCCTTTAAAACTGATTCTATTAGAAGAGAAGTTCTTTTGGGTTTCCCCTTGGAGGGGTTTTGCCTTGGCTTGGAGCCTATATCTTGTGTTCATGTGATCTTCATTTTTTTTCTTTTGGCATTAATTTGATAATAATAACATAAGCATAAACAAAACAAGAATAATATAATGCCACAAATAATGTCAAAGCAAGGAAAGGTGAGTTAATATGTGGCCCTCATGAATTTTCCAAAAAATCCAGGGCCTCCTTTATCTTTATCCAGTGATCCCTTGATGGGGATATAAATTTGTCTGTTATACTTGTTTATTCACAATTTTTTCATATTTAAATATTAATTGTGTAATAGAGTATATGGAATAAAGGAAATGGTTCAAGCAAGTGCAATGACAAAGTGAATAAATGGACATATTTTCAACATTTGGTAATAAAACAAATGCCTAATAACAATAACGAAAAATTGAATGCTAAATGTGATGTTACCATTTTGAGCTATTTGCTTCCTATAGTTGTTCCACTTCAACATTCGAATTGGTACTAGTTGTCCTGAACATATTCATGAGACCAATGAAGCAAACTTATATTAAATTTGACCAAATATTAAATTTAATTGCAAAATAGAAAGTCATATCTAAATGATTAAGGATGATATTTAAAATCAAATCAATCATGATTACACAAGTCAAGAATTAATATATTTATCCTTACTAGTATTATCATTATGATACTATTATTTATAAAATAGTCTAAAGTCATTCACCTTTAATAGATTAATAAAAATGAATTCTCTCATGGAATAAGTAAATTAAGTTGAGAATCTCTTAATTGGAAAATCAAATCTCTCTTGGAATAAAATAGTAACTCCACACTTGAAGAGAATGTAACTCTCCCTTACTAATCCAATGTATGGCAAAAGTGTAACTCCTCATTAAATGCACTTGTAACTCCCTCATTCAATTTGATTTGTAACTCTCACCAAATATCCTATGATGTTTACGTGTAACTCTCTCTCTCCCTAATTTGAATTGTAACTCCTTAAGACAAGTGTATCTATTTTTGGGATGGGTTACACTTCTCCTCAAGTAACTCCTCCCTCATGGAATTCAATTATCCTATTATTGGCTCAAGGCAGGAATTCATTTTTGTAACTCCTCTCCTTTCTCATCTATTTAAGAAAGAACAAGTGAGAGTTGAGAGTAACATGTTCATTGTGAATAAGGAGAGGAAGTGTTGAGTGTGTGCAAGATAAGTGTGAGTGGAAGTGAAGAGTAAGAGCAAGGGAAGAGTTGGAGCAAGTGTGAAGGACAAGATATGATCAAGAGAAGGAGATCTTCAAACAAAGAGCAAGAGAAATTCAACTACAAGTTGATCAGATATTGGTGAATTTATTCATTCTCATTTTCTCTCTCTTTGTACTCTATTGAACAGTTGAAGAAATATAATAGAAGAAGAATCATTTAGGTTTCCCCCTTGAGGGAATTTTCCCTAGTCATTGTACCAAAATCTCAATGTCTTATATTTGTGCTTGGTTGTCTTCACATGATCCTTAAGTTTATGTTCTATCTACAATTGTTGATCTGAAAAGTTTTGAAGAAGAAATCTGCATTCTAAGTAATTGTAACATCATATAACATTCAGTTCCATTAAGTTTTATGCAAAGTAAATTCAGGTTTCTGTGTAGAACTTTCAAGTTTTTGCAAAGAATTTTTAAAATTTTGAATAGAGCTTTTTATATTTTAACATGGTATCAAAAGAGACCCCACTTATTATCAATGTTTTTGATCAAGATGACTTCGTCCTACTTCAAGGTAGAGGAGAAGCTAAATGATGCTTCAAAATTTGGTATATGGAAAGCAACAATAGGTATTGCTCTTGAAGAACATGAAGTTATGGAATATGTTGAAGACATAGTCGCTGATCCACTAGAGAATGCAAGTGTTGTTATCAAATCCAAATATAAAAAGGGTGAAAATCAAAGCTAGCAAAATTATCCTTGATTCTTTTAGTGATCATTTCATTACTTATGTTTCTAGTTTGAAAAAAATAAAGAAATGTATGATAAACTAACTGACATGTTTGCAATTAGTAACTTAAACCAGATTATTGTCTTGAAGAATTATCTGAAGGACATCAAGATGAACAAAGTAGAGACAGTAAAAACATACTTCCTAAGAATGACCAAAATCAGGAATCAACCGTTGACAATAGTTGGTGAAGTTGTACCCGACAAAGAGATAGTGTTGTTTGTGGTTGGAGGCCTTTCTCCTGTTTGGGAGACTTTTATAACTACCATCGGCAATATCAACATTATTCCTACATTTGATGAGTTCCTGGGGAAGTCTATCCAGGAGGAGGCCAAATGATCTCCAAAGGGAGAATTTCACATTGTGAAGAAGGAGAACCTACAACATTTTCAGCTTATGAGAGGAGAAAGAAAGGTAATAAAAAGAAATTTGTTTTCAAATCAAATAAAGGGAATCTAGACATGTCAAAAGTTAGATGATTTAACGTTCAAAAGCTTGGGCACCTTGCTCGTGACTGTAGAGAAAGAAGAAGAGCACCTAGATTCAAAAACAAATCTGATTATAGAAAAAGCTCTTCTAAAAATCAAAGAAAAAACCATCCTAAGAAAACAAGAAATCCAAGGTATAGAAATAATGCAACGAAAACTCATTCATAATATTTTATTGTTTTTGCTCTTTCTAGTTCTTCTTCTACCAATTCATTTGATAATTGGTTAGTTGATAGTTGTGCTTCCAAACATTTTTCTGGTTACAAAGAATCATTCTCTAATCTAGTTGAGAGGGAGACTAATTTAAATGTTATCCTTGAAGATAATTCTACTCATCAAGTTAAAGGTTATGGTTCATTTTCATTTCAGTTAGATGATGGAGAATCTATTTTTCTACAAGAAGTTTTGTATGTACTTGGTTTGAAAAAGAATCTTGTATCCATATCTGATCTAGAAGATAAAGGAATGAAGGTTTCTTTTATTAATTGAAAAGTTCTAACTTGGCATTTGAACTCAAGTATGAAAGAAGCCTTCACTCTTGGATCAATATGTGAAGGAATTTACAAAGTCAATGGTAAATCCCTCCGTGGACTGGTCCATGATACCGATCTTCAATGCGAGCTAAGGAACAAAATATTTTATCACATACACTACAAATCCTTACCTCATGTAAGGAAGATGGTTTCTATAATGCTCGAGATCAGAATGGAACATGAAGGAGTTTTCCCAGGATGTGCAAGTGGAAAGCATATAAAGGGACAATTCCCTTCAAGCAGAACAAAAACTAGTTAGGTACTTCAACTCATACATTCTGATTTATGTGGACTTATGCCTGTTACATCTCTTGGTGGCTACTTATATTTCATGATTTTTGTTGATGATTTTTCTTGAAAGACATGGATATTCTTTTTGAAAAATAAAGGGGAAGCATCTAACATGTTTAGAGATTTCAAGGCTCTGATTGAAAATCAAGCTGGAAATCTAATCAAATATTTCAGATCTGATAATGGGGGAGAGTTCACCTCCAATTATTTTAATGATATTTGCAAAGATGATGGAATAAAGAAAGAAACCACTATGTCATAAACTCCCCAAATTGTGTTGCTGAGAAGAAGAGTAAAACCATTATGGAAGCTGTCAGAGCAATGCTGCATGATCAAAAGCTACCAAAGTTTATGTGGGGAGAAATTGTAGCTACTATTGTTTATGTGCAAAATATACCTCCTCATCATGCCTTAGACAATAAGACTCCTGAAGAATACTTCACTGGTAAAAGGATTTAGGTGAGTAATTTGAGAATCCTTGGTTGTCCTGTGTACTTCCATGTGCCAAAAAAGAAAATGAAAAAATTGGAAGCTTTAGGTACGTTTGTTGGTTATTGTGATAATTCAAAACCTTATAGAATTTATGTCCCTGATCAAAGAACTATATATTTCATCAAAGATGTAAAATTTGATGAAGACATAACTCTTAGAAAAGTAAGAGACTCTCCTCCTCCTGCCATTGCTGAAAGACAAGTTGTTAATGAAAAACAACTTGCATATGAGTCTGAACCGGAACCCGAGAATGAGCTTGTTGATAATCCAATGGGTTCCATGGATCCTCTAGATCCTCCACCACGTGATCCTACTACAAAAAGAGACCACTATGGTTGCGAGAAACCTTACAAGATGTTGAACATCCTGCTACCCCAAGAGGAACATTAAGAGAAAGTAAGAAGCCAAGTCGGTTTCAAGGGTATGTTGCTGCCATGAGCAACATCATTCAGGCACTATGCACCTTTGAAGAATTTGAAAAATAACAAGTATGGAAATATGCCATGACTAAAGAATATGAGTTCATCATCCAAAATGATGTCTAGGAAGTAGGTCCTAGACCTCAAGGTAAATCTGTTGTCACTTCCAAATGGTTGTTTAAGATTAAACATGCTGCAAATGGTAGTATTGAAAAATATAAGGCTAGATTTGTAGCTAGAGGTTTATCTCAGAAAGTGTGAATAGATTATGATGATATTTTTGCACATGTAGCTCAATATACTACTATTTGATTTGTTTTTGCCTTAGCTGCCAACTGGGGATGGAATCTACACCAAATGGATGTGAAAACTGCTTTCTTTCATGCCTTTCTCAAAGAAGAGGTATTTGTAGAACAATCATAAGACTTTGAAGAACATGATAGGGAAACTCATGTATGCAGACTAAAGAAAGCCTTATATGGAATGAAGCAAGCTCTAAGAGCTTGGTATGGTCACATTGATAGCTACCTGATAAAGCTTGGTCTCACAAGAAAAAGTGCAAACCCAAACCTCTACTTCAAGACAATCCATGGTATACCTTTGATTTTGGTATTGTATGTTGATGATTTTTTCTTAAAATAAGGATAACCTCTTATCCTCTAGTGTAAGAGGGAGTTAGCTTCTGAATTTGAAATGAAAGACCTTGTTTTGATGCATTACTTTTTGGGTCTAGAGTTTTGGAAAAGACCAGGTGAAATTTATCTTCTCAAGGAAAATATGTTTTTAATCTTCTTGAAATATTTGCTATGGTATAATGTAAGTCCATGCATACTCCTAAGGAAATGAAATTTAGAAAATTATGTAGCAAAGCTGCATGACCTACAATGGAAAATCCCATAGAGTATATACAACTCATTGGTGCTTTGATTTTTTTAGTAAACACTAGGCCTGACATATGATTTGCTGTAAAAATTTTAAGTCAACATATGATTGATCCCTTTTATGCCCACTGGATTTCTACAAACCATGTACTCATATACTTGCATGGAACTATCTATCTAGGATTGAATTACACTGCTAAAAATGTAAGACTTCATGGATATATTGATGCTGATTGGACTAGTAACTCTGCTAATAGAAATAACACTTCTGGGTGCTGCTTTAGATTGGGATCTGCCATGATCTCTTGGATGATCTGAAAGCAGAACTTTGTTTCACTGAGCATTACTGAAGTTGAGTACATTTCTACTAGCATGGTTACCTGTGAAGCAGTTTGGATGAGAAATCTTTTTGGGGAACTATTTGAGCAAGTTCCAAACACAACAGTTATACATTGTGACAATAAGAGTGGGATTCTTCTTGTAGAAAATCTTGTGTTTCATGATAAGTCCAAGCATATTGAGATAAAGTATCACTATATCCAGAATATGGTGCAAAGAGGAGCAATGAAGCTCCATCACATCTTCACTAATGATAAGATAACTGACATTATTACCAAGCCTTTATCGAAAGGAAAGTTCTTGGTTTTTAGAGAGAAACTTGGACTTATGGACGTGACCCTTCGGGGAAGTGGTCATAGTTGATCGAGAACATTGAGCTACCTTTCCCCTTGTTAGAGCTCACAGGATTAGGGAATGATTCCGGAGAGCTCCTGAGGATGAGGTACCTATTGTGTAGTGTGTGCCATAAGAGTAGGCCTCAATATGCATCCAACCCATAGTCTACGACGTTGGAAGAACCACCTATCCCAATAGGTGTAGTGAGACTTGTCTATGTGACTTTTCTAGGATATAGGTGTTCCACCTCTTGACACTTGGTTGTGTTTGATTCTTTTCTATGTGATTTGTTTGAGTCTTTTCTATGTGATGCTTGTGTTCTATCACCTAATTTTTGAGATGAAAATTGGTTGTGTAATCCTTGTCTATGTGACATGTGATGATACTTTTCTTTTCAAAATTGTGTCAAGTGGATGATTCTTCTTTATATTGCAATTTCATTGTTACAAATGTTACAAAGCAGAGTTGAGCTGAGATGAATGAAAAAGATCAAATGAAGTAGAGATCTTTGATGCAGAAAGAAATTCTTCCCTAGCTGCGAGGGAGTGTTAAAATTTGGCAGCCCACAGATGAATTTCTCCTAGAAGAATCATATCTTTTAATTATATTTGAACGACCTATAATAAAGTTTCATTTATGAAAATTCTAATATGACTTTCCAAGAATAGTAAGTCACATCTCAATTTAGAAGTGACTTTCCAAAAATAAAAAGTCTGTCTAAATGATCAAGGATGATCTCGACATACGGAATCCACTTTAAAATCAAATCAATCATGATTATACAAGTCAAGAATTAATATATTTATACTTACTAGTATTATTATTATTATTATGATACTATTATTTATATAATAGTCTAAAGTCATTCACCTTTAATAGATTTATAAAAACGAATACTCTCATGGAATACGTAAATTAAATTGAGAATCTCTTACTTGGAAAATCAAAACCTCTATCTTGAAATAAAATAGTAACTCCACACTTAAGAGAATGTAACTCTCCATCACTAATTCAACATATGGCAAAAATGTAACTCCTCATTAAATGCACTTGTAACTCCCTCATTCAATTTGATTGTAGCTCTCACAAAATATTCTATCATGTTTAAGTGTAACTCTCTCTCTCCCTAATTCGAATTGTAACTCGTCAAGACAAATGTACATCTCTCTCTATTCTTGGGATGATTTACACTTCTCCTCAAGTAACTCCTCCCTCATGGAATTTGATTCTCCTATTATTGGCTCAAGGTATGAATTCATTTTTGTAATTTGTCGCCTTTTTCATCTATTTAAGCAAGACCAAGTGAGAGTTGAGAGTAGCATGTTCATTATGAAGATGGAGATGAAGTGTTGAGTGTGTGCAAGAGAAGTGTGAGAGAAAGTGAAAAGTAAAAGAAAGGGAAGAACTGGAGCAAGTGTGAAGGACAAGATCTGATCAAGAGAAGGAGATCTTAGAGAAAAGATAAATAACACTTCAACTACAAGTTGATCAGATATTGGTGACTTTATTCATTCTCATTCTCTCTCTCTCTGCACTCTACTAAACAATTGAATAAATCTAGTAGAAGAAGAATCATTTGGGTTTTCCCCATTGAGGGGGTTTTTTTTTGGTCATTGTACCAAAATCTCAATGTCTTAATTTTGTGCTTGGATGTCTTCAGATGGTCCTTAAGTTTATGTTCTATCTACAATTTTTGATCTAACATTCAGTTTTTTGCATAGAACTTTCAAGTTTTTGCAAAGAATTTTTAAAATTTTGCATAGAACTTTCAGATTTAACAATTCATTCATTCATTCGTAGATCCACAAAATATTTCATCTCAATAAATTTTATCATAAAAAATATGTTTACATAATATGAACAAGGTCGTGTACATAAAGAAACATATAACAATTATTCATTAACATATAACATTCATTCATTAATCATATACACAAAATACTTCATCTCAATAAATTTTATTGTCAAAATTACGTTTTCATGTCATATGGTACGTGATATTTCTAATAATATAACTAGTACAATCATTTATTTTTTCTTTTTCTTTATTGGCGGGCTAGTCGTGTACTCATGACGTCCTCGAGGCTGCCGCAAGAGGGGTGGATCATTAGCTATAACAAGAAAGAAATGCTAAATTAATATTATTTGTTATTATTATTACACGTATTTCATTAATACAAAGAGCATTATAGTTTTCTTTACCTCATGCACTAGTCATCAATGTTAGAATAAATGCCTTGTGCTCCTCTTCCGGTACAGGATCCTCATGTATGACACTCTTTTCCATTGAACTGTCGTTATGTTTTGTTGTGATCTCTTCCAAAAAAATCCTCTACAAGAAAGAAATTTATTTTTACTTTATTTTTATTTTTATTTTTAATTTTAATTTTATCTATTTAATTATTTATTATTTATTGTATTTATGTATTTATTATTTATTTATTTTTATTTTTCTAGATAATGTAAAAGTTAAAAAACAAACATTCATAATTGAAATTATGACATTAAAAAAATCACTTTAAAATATGGTTATTACCTAATATATATGAAGATGTTGGTTGAACACGTCGATCCTATCTTTAATCTAAGGACTTTTATTTCTAATGCTAATCAAACAAACACGTTCTGTGTTCCTTCTAACCATAGTCTTATTGCCTGTTACAATTGGATCCAGAGAAATGAACAACTCATCATCATCAAACCAATCAGGAACAATCATGTCCCCTAGACTACATATTTCTTTTTTTTTTAAACTGAAACGGGTGTATCTTTATTTGAATTGGAAGAGATTTGGACTTACGCCAAAGCTGCCATCATTACATTGCATCTAATTTTGTTCCATAATGCATGCTGCAGATTCCTCATGGATTACATAGGTGGATAGAACTATCCCCGTTTATGAGGATTTGGCCTTTCCCAAGAGTACAGCCCTTGTTTGCCAACAGATTAGCTTCGCTATTCAAATTTCTGAGTATGTGGAAGCATTTGTAGGATTCAAAATCGAGTAGGAATTCCTTCAATCTGCTCAGCGTTTTGTTAAGGCTTGCATTGATGAACAAGTTCTCCGAATTTAACTTTTTTATTTTGAGCTCGGAATCTCCGAAGACTTGGATTTCTTTGTCCCCTCTGTCTCTGGCAATTTGGCAGGCTTTAAGAAGGCTTAATATCTCGGCTTGATTGTTAGATTTTTGCCCTACGCCCCAGGAGAAGATGTCCCTTTTGACTCTAGCCGGGTCGTAGATGACTCCACCTGCCCCAGCAGCCCCGGGGTTGCCTTTGGAGGCTCCATCAAAGAAGGTCGTGGATAATTTTTATTTTTTCCACCATTCTTGAAAGTCCTCTTCAGTTTCTCTTATTTTCCAGATTGGATTCATTGATTGAGGGGCAGATAGCAACTTCCGGGGGGAGGGGGAAGGAGAATTCAGCCACCTTTCTTCTTCGGGGAGCAGCAATGGATCTGCAGAAAGGTACTGCTGTTGGGCAGCTTCCAGAAGGAGGGATTTCGCTTTTGCAGCTACTGCTAGTGGAGTTTGCTCTTTTCCATTGAAGATCAGGCCGTTCCGGGCCAGCCAAGTCTGCCAGCAAGTGAATTTGGGGATGGCAATCCAGATTTTCCTCCAAAAAGATTTGTAGAGGATTTTATGGGGGTAGCAATGATTCCAGGCGTCGAAGAGATCGGCTACAGAGTTGTATGAGGGAACATTGATTTGGAACTCATAAAGGATAAAACGCCACACCTCTTTGACAAACTTGCAGTCCATGAAGAGGTGCTTAGCTGTTTCTTCACTGTTTCTGCACAACTCGCATCTGTGAGGCCCAACAATGCCTCTTTTCATCAGATTGTCTCCGGTTAGCAATTTATTATGAACCAGCGTCCAAAAAAAGAAATTGACTTTTGGTAGAGTGAGGGGCTCCCATACTTTCTTCCAGAATTCTGGGTTTCTGCTGCTGTTCTTTGTGGGTTGGAGAGCGTTGAAGGCTGCTGCTGATGTATAAGTCCCGGAGCGCCCCCAGCCCCATCTGTCCTTCGACCATCTGCTCACTAGAGCTGCTTCCTCCAGCAACTCATCGAGCGCAATTTTCTGATGGTTTAGGCGGCTTGGTATGCCATGGAAGTCCCAACCGATCCATGCGCCACGACTGTCCCACTTGGAAAGATCATAAACACTGTTGATTCCAGCGCGCTCCAGCCATTGTCTTATTTCATCGATTTCCTCATTTTCTGAAAGAGGGGCGCTGTCCATAATACGATCATGCCATAATTTTATATGTTTACCATTGCCGGGGATTTTATAAACTCTGTCTTTGAAGAAATTCAAACTTTTATTACAGAGTTTCCAAACCTGGGAGGCGTTAACTGATTAGGAAGCCTGTAGATTTCGGAGCGATACCTTATGGGCATACTTTGCTTTCAAAGTTTCGCTGACAGGGTGCTTTGGGTTCTCATATAAATTCCAGAGTATTTTCCCACCCAATGCGAGATTGACCATGGCTGGATCCCTGATTTGCAGACCTCCTTCTGCAAAAGGGCATTTCACCTATTCCCATTTCACAATATGCATATTATGGGTATTCCCTTTCCCACCTTGCCAGAGGAAATCGCGAATCAGTTTGGAGATATGGTCTGTCACCTGCTTTGGTGCTAGAAGGAAGGCAGCTTGGTAAATTGGTAATGCTGAGAGAACAGACTTGATCAAGATGACCTTACCTCCGGAAGTGAGCCAATAACCTCCCCAGTTTGTGATCTTTGTCTTGATTTTGCTGATGACTTCAGACCACAGAGCTCTCTTATTGCAGCCATTGATGATAGGGAGACCAAGGTATTTTATCGTCTCCCATTGGGCTTGGCTATTGAAACCTAGGAGAGCAGAGATGTTGGTGAGCTCCTATTGATCGATATTCCATCCATAGACTGCACTTTTTCTTTCATTTATGGAGGCTCCCATGGCCCTACAATAACTTTTTAGGACTTCATCAAAAGCTTTGGCAATTCTAGGAGAAGATCCTCCGAGAAGGAGAGAGTCATCTGCAAAAAGAGCGTGATTCTGGGCAGGAGAGTGAATGGAAAGTTTAAGGCCTGGGAGAGAGCCTGCCGCTTTTTCTGCTGAGAGTTTTCTGCTGCGAGAGTCCACCATCAAAATGTAAAGGAAGGGAGAGAGGGGGCATCCCTGCCTAAGACCTCTCTAGGCATGGAAAAAGGAGGTGGGGCGGCCATTGACGAGGGGGGAAATCCAAGGGGAGTCAGTGCAGGCTTTGATAAGAGCAACAAAGTGAGGGGAGAAACCAAAGGCAAGGAGAAGTTTGTAAAGGAAGGCCCGATTGACTCGGTCAAAGGCGTTGGCCATGTCAAGTTTGATCAACATCCCTTTTTCTTTTCGTTTCTGGCTTGAATGAATGATCTCCTGAACTTGAATGACATTGTCCAGGATGTGCCTACCTTCAATGAAACCGCCTTGATTACTGGAGATAAGTCTGTTTAGGAGAGGCTTAATCCTGTTTGCAAGGAGCTTTGCTAGGATTTTGTAAGAGGTGTTGCACAACGATGTTGGCCTGAATCTGGCAAAGGTTTTAGGATTTGAATCTTTTGGAATGAGGGCCAGGTATGTGGAGTTGATTCCTCCCCCTACCTTGGCTTTATTCCTGAATCCTTTGATCATATTTAGGAGATCTGTTTTAATAATGTCTCAACACATTTTGTAGAAATGGATGGTAAAACCATCGGGCCCAGGAGCCTTATCTGAGTCCATAGACCAGATCACTTTTATAACTTCTTCTTCCGTGAAGGATCTGTTGAGTTCGAAGTTGTCTTCAGATCTGACTAGAGGGGGAATATTGGAAAGGAAGTCTGCCACATCCTCCTCATTACCTTGGATTCCAGCAGTGAAAAGCTGACTAAAGTGATTTACAGTTGCTTCTTTGATATGACTGAACCCTTTGCAGGTCTGCCCTTCTGCTGTTGTTATTTCAGAGATGTGATTTCTGCAACGTCTTGCCCGATATTGGCGATGGAAGAAGGTGGTATTCCTATCACCCGCCTTCAACCACAGGCTTCTAGATTTGATTCTCCAATACTCCTCCTCTAACCGAAAGGATTGAAAGGTCGAACATTGAATTTTGACTTCTTTATCCAACAATGCTGGAGTGACTTCTCTGCTTTCCATATCTGTTTGCACCTCTTCAAGGGTCTGCACAATTTCTTTTCGGAGACTAGTTGGATTTGGAGCAGGTTTTTTGATCCACTCCTTCAGAGCGTGCTTTGTGGCTTTGAGTTTTTGCTCCCACACATAGCTGGGGGACCCTGAGAAGGATTTGCTCCAAGCTGCTTTTACTGTGTCAAAAAAACCTTCTCTTTCTGTCCATAGAGGGCTGAAGCGAAAAGGGATGGGGCCCAAATCATCTTCGTCTTCTAGAGAGAGCTGGATGGGCTTATGATCTGAAGTGAGTTTGGGAAGGATTTTGGTGGAAATGATCTTCTTGGTTTTCGTCAGAGCACCCTAAACCAAGAATCGATCCAGTCGAGCAGAGATATGATCCCCTCCCACCCTGTTATTGGTCCAAGTGAAGAGCCCTTTCGCTGGTATGAAATCAGTGAGGTCCCAGTCCTGAATGAGTCCTTCGACCATAGGAAGGAATGGATCTCTGCTGTGTGTGCCTCCCCTTTTTTCCTTGTATTTTAAAACAATATTTAAGTCCCCGACCAAAATGATATTTTTGGGGGAGTGTTGCTCAAGGAAGGCTATGAGGGAGGTCCAACAGTCTCTTTTTTCTGAGTATAAAACAGGGACATATAGATTGAAAAGGGAGATGGATAACTTACTTGGATTGTGCATTAACTCCGTGAAGATCCAGTGTTGAGTTTCTTGAGAATTTTTCAGCTGGAAGAGACCCTATGACCAGAGAGTTGCGAGACCTCCAGAAGAGCCTCTTGAGCTGACTGCTTTTCCTACATTTTTCTTCCATTTCTTTTGACTGATATCCAAGAGGGCTTTCCCCTCTATCTTTGTCTCTTGGAGCAAGAGGATGTTTGAGGGCTCCATCTTGAGTAGATCTTTAATCGCTTCAACTTTCGAGGGATTACCCAGTCCTCTGCAGTTCCAAGTGACGAGACGCATTATTTACCTGGGAAGTGGAGGGAGCCTCCCTTAGGAGGCCTGTTCCTTGTATTTCTTCCGATGGACATCTCAATAGTAGGCTGGCTTCCTTGAGTTTTTAGCCTTCCGCTTCCTCTTCCCTTTCTTCTCTGCGAGATTTCCTGCTAACTTTTTTGATGGGTTGCTCGAAGGTCTCATCCTCCGATGACCCTGAACTGTCAATGGGCTTTTTCCTTGTGACGTTTGCATATGAGGGGTTTGAAGGGCTTCCTTGGATGGCCTCAGGAGGTGTCTTTTCCCCTCCATCTTGAATATTGGTGGGAGATCCAGGCTATTCCAGGGTTTCCTGGTTTGTTGTAGTTGCCATTTTCTGACTGTTTTCTATGCCATTTGGATTTTTGCCTTGGGTGTGGTTGGAACTGCTTGGAGCCTCTTTCAGGGGGCCTTTCCCGACGCCCTTCCTGTTGGGTTTTTGGACTTGAGTCCACTGTTCTCCGTTTTGGTTCTCTGGATGATCTTCTGCCTTTTCCTTACAGTGTTTGGCAAAATGTCCATAACAATGACAATGTCTGCATTTGAATGGGATCTGTTCGTAGTCCAGCTCTTGGACATGGGTCCATCCTGCGACTGTGAGCTTGATGGCTTCCGGCAAGCCCTCCTCTAGGTCTACTTCGACGCAAATGCGGACACATGAGTATTGATATTTCCTTGTGGCTTGATCGATATACTTGCCTAAGGCGTTGCCTATGATCTGGAGGGACTTAGGGTTCCAGCAATGAAGAGGAAGATGGGGGAGGCGTACCCAGACCAGAACGGCCGTAGGAATGTCCTGAGCTAGATCAAAATCAGGCGACCATTTATTGAGGTATAGACCTTGCGGCCCCATGAAGTAAGGGCCATTCCTGAAAATCAAGCTTCTGTCCTCTGCACTTTCGAAGACAAAGACGAAGAATCCTTTGCCAACGAAATAGCTTTTAAATCCCTCTTTGATAAGCGGTTTCCAGTTCCTTTGAGTCCGTTCCTCCACCGATTTGGGAGAGGGCCAGAGGCCCGTGAACTGGCCAATGAGGCCGCGCTCAGCAGGTTTAGAGCAGCTTTACAGGTTTCTTCCTCCGGGAGGGCGACCGAAGGGATGGTGTCCATCTTCTTCATGAATTTCTGCTGGCTCACTGAGGGAGGGTGCTTATTGCATTGTGCGATCATTTCTTTGAAGGCAGAATCCTCCGGGGGGGGGGGGGAGGCAGATCCGAGCCCCCAGAGGGCTCCATGGCTGCGTGCAGCAGCAGCAGCAGATCAGAGGCAAAGGCGCGACGGCCCTGGGGGCGCGCGAAAGCTCGGAAGCCCTAGCCCGGTTGCTCGCAGAGATTTCTTCACGGGCAGAGCGCGTCTATGGGTAAAGATGATCCTAGACTACATATTTCAAGAAAAGAAAATATTTTTTGATTATCTAACAAATAATCAATCTCACATTAAGTTATTTCAATTATTTAAACAAATAATCTCCTACCTTTTTTCAAACCTTACCAATATTTTTGAAATATATCTTTTGCGAAAGAAAACATTTTATTTTCCTTTCGTAAACATTCCTCAAAGTAGTGAAATAAAGAAAACATTTTCTTTTCCTTTCATAAAAATTCTTGGAAGTAGTGAAATAAAGAGATTGCATTAACCTATCTTGCATATAGTATAGATAGAAAAGAAAGAATTAAAGATGAGATAGAGATGAAGCGTTGTTGATTACTATCAAACAAATTCTACCAAACAATGGCTATTAAACCTCACTTTATAGAAATTTGATCATCCTAAAGGAGGCACCACTTCCATGCAATGTGCATGCCTTGACTGATGATGAAGTGAAGTGAAGGAGAAACAAGTGAATTCTACTCTTCTTATTGTTGACATTACTTTTTCACTCATCATGTTGGAAGACTCTTGGAAGAAGAATTATGACAATATTAATATACATTCCATATAGTATGGAAATACTACTCTTGAAGGATGAAGGAATGCAGTTACTCAAGTTGCAGGCTCATTTGATGTAGGATATTTGGTTAAGGACATATAGCTAGATGATTATATGAAATATTGAATGCATGCTTTAATAACTTTTGGATAGGATTAATATACACAAAATCCTGTAATAAATGGTTGGTCTTGAATTATGCATGAAGAATCTTTCATTTGATGCCTAAAAGGATGTATTTGGCTTACTCTAAAATGGATAAAATTCTAAAAATTTCTCAAATGAACATCAAAAGAAAATGGTAACTTGGTAATAAAGTTCGGTCCTTAGGCACTCTTATGCAAGAATGAAGATTCGAGGGTAGATGGATTATGAGAATGTTGTCATGATGAGACAAGTCTAATGTTAATATTTTTATTTGTTATCTAGTTAACATATTGCTTTGCTACCTGGAAGAATGTTGCAAGCATTCATGATAAGTCAAAGCAAATTCAACTATATGGAAAATATTGAGGGAAGCTCAATGATAGGCAACTATGAAGTCAAGATGTGGCCATCTTCGGTAGTAGTGCAAGAAGATAATTGAAATGTCAAAGGAATCACTTTCTTAAGGAAGTTTCGATTAACTGAAAGTATGTGAAGGCTGGATTGATGATGAAAAGACGAAATGGTTGAAATAATTGAAAGCAAGACATTAAGATACATAAAGAAACAAATAGCATACATTCATTCATTCGTACATCCACAAAATATTTCATCTCAATAAATTTTCACAAAAAAATATGTTTACATAATATGAAACAAGGTTGTTCTAATTTTTTACAATGGAAAAATCACAACTCTTTATTAAGATAGTAAAAAAAGTTACATGTGCACATGCCGTGAGACATTCAACCTATCAATAGAAAATGTAATACTAAAAAAACTGAGCTCTACTCAAAAAACTGAGCTCTAAATAAACAAGCACAATCATTTATTTTTTAGTCTCTTTCCAATTTTTAGGTATTTCACAAGGAATTAATCTTTCCCTTCAGCTGTTATGGGATCTATATGCCTTGCTAGGAGACCTACTCATATGTCTATGCTGCTCCAGGGGGACAAGAGCATCAAATGCAATAATAAAGAAATGTTAAATTCATATTTATGGTTATGTTTTATTAATAAAAATATTAGTAGAGTGTTCTTTACCTGCTTCAGTTGTGGAGGGATGCAGATTACTTTCGTACATGGCCATATGTTCCTCCTCTTGTCTAGCCTCACCCTATACATGCTCTGGAGTAGAAACAAGAAAGGTTATAATCAATACACTATTTGAATTTAAACTTTTTTTATTTATTTTATTTTTACCTTTAGTACCGAGTTGACCATCAATTTCAAGAGGCACTCCACCGTCACTAGGATGATGTGTTGTATCTACATTGCTTGCCTTCTTTTCGTAATCAAGTACTTTACTTTATGGCCAAAATTAATAACTATAATAGATTGTACAAGTAATAATTTATAAATGATCTTCGTTGTTTTTATTTACCTGAGTGTCAAGTTGGGTGCTGGAAGGTTGCGTAGACACGAAGCTTGTCCTACGTTCAACCACGACTTGATAGCGTGCTTGAAAGCAAGCTTGAGGTCTTCCTCCGTGGGAGCCTCTTTGAATTGTGACCCCTGCAATTTTGCATGAGAACATGAATTTTTATTCTTCTATGATATTAAATTAAAATTGTTAATAATTTATAATTTGGATGCAATTATTATTATTATTTTTTCTATACTTACAATTTTGTAGATATTTCTGAGTAACCACTCGGGCCAAGATGATGCTGCCCATGTTGAACTATTCTATCCATCGTGGCTTTGGATTTATCTAGGATCCTATATTGAAAATATTGAAAAACTTAATTAGATGTCACAATGATGATAAAATATCATAATTACATTATCAAAAGTCATGCCTTCCTAGTCTGGGTGGTGTCATATCTACTTTTTGAAGCACCTTCTCAGTTGCATCTGCCATGAGGGATTTCCACTCCCTCTTTGGAATCATTAGAGAGCACTCATACGACCTGGTACTTTCTAAATGACACCTATACTAGTTTGACAAATGTTTTAAATGTAAGACTTCCCTGGAGGTAACTCCAGTTTTGTTGAAGGTACCCTCACCGAACATGCCAACCATCTTTTTCATAAGTTGATCCTTCAACTTGGAACTTTGGGATTTCCAGTTTGTGCGAATGGTGTGCCCAAAGAGTTCCAAGGTTAGTTCATACAAGCACCTATAGAATACATCATTTCCTGGAAAATAATATTATCATCAGTTTAAAATAATCACAGACTATACATAATTTTCAATTAGATTGTACTTAATATTTAAGACAATTCTTAAATACCTGGAAGCTTCTCTAATTTCATGGGGACATGGTCATCATCTTCTAAAAATGTAATTGGTAGTATTCCCATGCTAGGAACATGTGAAGATCCAAGAAAGTTCACTTTAAAATTTGCGATGGGATCACGCTCTATATCCACAACATCATGTGCAAATCTTGGCATATGTTGTTTAGGGGGTGCATATCCTAGCATGTGTGGTTCAATGGGTGTACCTGGATCAATGATGGTATGTCACTCACAGGCGGAGCATTAATGCTTCTACTAATTCCAAACCCCATAGTCGCACTATAATAAGGATCGTACTCCATCAAAAACTCCTGTAATATAAAGGATGAGGAAATCAAAATCATAAATAATTAAAATCATAAATAAAAAAATGGGTTAATTAGATGAGTTTCTTACCCCATAGTGATAAATTTGGTCCATTAATATTTTGATTTGGCCTCTTATCTCTTATGTCTGTAGCTGAGTCAGAATTAAAGAACTGAGTTTCTTGTTTAATTTCATTTGAAGCTTCCTTATTGTTTGGATCAGATCGGGCGGCAAAAAAATTTCTTCATCATTGAGCACTTCCTCAGGATCATCTATGAACTGCTCTGAGGCTGGTGCCTTCCCCTTGTCATTCTGTTGATCAAATAAGTTTAATTTGTAATTTTTTTCTACCATCCTCAACTATAAACATTCAAATGTTTGAATTTGATGAAACATTTTTCATTTGAATAGGAGAAGAACCTTACATCAAGAGGTGACATCCATGTGCCAAATGGTTAGGTGCACTCAACCTGCCATGAGGGAAACCAGGTCTGTTGATCACCTAATGACATGATAAGTTTATCCAACCATGCTAAAAAGGTCTGAAATTCTTTATACTTCCTAACATCTAGATATCTATAAACATATTGAAAGTACTAAAAAGACAGAAACTAATTCATACACTAAAATTCAAAACAAAGGTGATACACCAGAATACTCATCGTCAGCTGAGTCAACTAGAGTCGGGTCCTTTGCACTTGACCCGGGAAGTTCAAATTGCAGAATGCATGGGATGTGTTGTTCTATACGGCTGAGGCACCTTTTTTTCTTATGAAGTTGGAACTTGATTTGCTGAAAATATTGACTATAATATGGGAAAGCCTGTTCTGTTGTGGTTGAGCATGAAGGAATGTACTCCAAGGCCTTGACCAAAAGGCTCTTCATCAACCAATACAAGTGAAATGTCAGTTTTTAATGATAAGTATGACCCAGAGAATGACCAAGATTAGGCACCAGGGTTTGCCAATCATCCACGCCAATGTCCAGAAGCTCAAATTTCTTATTTAACTCCTCTTCCCATTGAGCTATAAGCCGACAATTTAGGGCTGATATTGCATGATAGGCAGTGGATGCCTCATCAATAATCCTAGAGGTGGACTTACGCCCATGAGTTTTTCCAGTAGAAGTACTAGGAGAATGGGATGCTGTGTCCACTTTGGTCTGCTTCCCAATACCATGAGAACCCCTGGTGGTATTTATTCTCCCAGAAGTAGCGCGAACCATAGTGCTGGTGATGAGGGACCAACAAGATAGATTGAAACAAACTGAATTAAAACTAGAAATCTGACCTAGAGCAAGCCAAAACCCAGGAGCTGAGAGCTTCTAGGGGTTGCACCTAGTCAGGGGACCTGTCAAGGTGATCAAATGTGAGAACCATGACCCATACAAAACCTAACTATATCTCTTTTTTCAACCTTGGCCCCTGAAACAAGATTAATCCCAAGGCTCATAAAAAAATTTGATGAAACATTTAGGTTAATAAAAATTTCCATTTTTGACATAAGAGGGGAATTTTAGCTAGTTAAAAATTTTCTCGTAAATATTATGATATCTTGAAAGTGCATTATGACACATTAAAAAAAAATCAAGCAATTTGACAACAATTAATCATCACTATATTAATAATAAAATCACTACTGACATATGTCTAAAGTTGAGTAAAATAGAATACATATCGCTTCCATAATAGCAATGTTTGCATCTATTCGATTCAAATTGTAACTAATGAGCAACACTTCCCCTGCAGCTATTGATTTTATTGCACATAAGAATACACAGTTTCCTTCATGCCTCTCGAATGTGCAATTGGGTTACTTATTTGTGGTCATGGGCCATGTACTATTTATAAACCCTATAATATTCTTTGCTTATTTTGGGGTTCCATTAATATACACAACTTCCCCTTTATTTTGATCATTGTCTTTTAGTTGGATATAATTTGTGGCCATGCCATATCTTCGCATACTTTTGGTATATTGGACTAGTCACACCCAATCATTGTATACGTAACATGGTCCAACATACTCCATCAATTCAGTTAATTTGTCGTAACATTCATTTACGTCATCCATGGAAAATAGATCCAAACCATGTAATGACGATGGGGCAATGTGGTATATCCTTTCATTGACTAAAAAACAATGTTTATTTCAGGAAGATCCTTGCGTACCCATTTTTTCACTAGATGTTTATACCTTAAGGGCACGTCGATTTCATCTATGCTCTCATTATCATAAGAACATGAGCCCCCTTTAGCGAGAAAAAAATTCCATACGTTTATGGAATTTTCTTCTAATCTTTTCACCTCTAGTTGATCTTCGACTATTAGACGATGTAAAAAATGTTTGGTTAATTTCTTCTATCCTACCCAAACTTTTGTCATTGAACGAGGATAGATCTAACAAATACCTATTTGGTTAAAAGTCCTATAACACTGCAACAAATGAGGGAAACTATTAGCAAGTTTAAATCTTTTTGTTGCATTTCATCATCTAATTACACTATTAGCAATCTCATCGAATTGCTTATAATTGTTCTCCTATAACCTAGAAGATTCCTCTTGTCCTAATTACCAAATTTAATAAGTGAAAAAGTAATCATAATAAGCACATATAAGTAATCAATAATAATTGCTATCATAGCTTCATTAATTTTTTTTTGAAGTGTCTCTCTAAATTGTATTTGGATTTTTTAATCTTGCTTGATAATTGGAAATTTGGATATATTGTTTACACATGATTGCTCATGAAGAACTTTTCAAATTTGCGATCTCATTGAAGTAATTCCTAATTTGTTCATCTTGCATGCTTATCCTAGACTAAATCTTGCATTTTGCCTTGCATCTTGATCATTGGCAGTTGGGAGTGTGAGCTTAATTCATAATTGCAAGTTTCACACTGTTATATCTTACCTTCCTTGCAAATTTTAATTTATTGCTAATTTCTCTATTGTCCATTGGTGCTAACTCATGATTGCATCATTTGTCTATTTAGTAACTAATAATTGTTACCCATAAAAAAATATCACAAGTGACATTTAAAGACTTATAGAGTAAGGCAACTTAAGACTGCAGGAAAAGCTTCATTCTATAATAAAGCATTGTCATAACGTTCATGTGAAGAAAAGTTACCCTTATTACAATCTTCAGAGATTCGTAAGTGAAAATGAGAAGCATGTTGCATCCATATTTGTATTCAAATTCAAAATGGTGAAGAAAGTATACTTGGTTTAAGTAAATTGGTACCAAGCTTGAAGGATTATGAAGCTACAATTAACCACCTCGTGTAGATCATTGCTCTTGAGAAGGTATTGACATCAACGAAAGTTGTAGTACCTTTGAAGGCGGTCCTTGACCTCAAGATGTTTGGAGTATTCATTCTTAAAAAACATCAAGAAGACTATTGAAGAAACCATTGCAACAAAATCCTTGTGATATTAGAGGACTAAGGTATGTAATCCTTGAGGTAAGTATAATTGTTTTTATCCATATAAGGTCTAACCTAAATCAGATTAGGGTTTTGAGATTTCCATTTTTGGTTCTAAGGTTTGTAATCTTCATATTGTTGGAAGTTGTTGGCATCGAAGTTTTTTTGTAAACCCTAGTTGGTATTTGGAAACCCTAGTCATAAGAAAAACCCTAACCATATTCTTGTATATAAACCCTAGCTTTTGGTCTCTGGGCTTTGTAGGATGTAAAATAAGAATTAAGGGTTCGGTTCTGAGTAAAGACCCCGATGGTTTTGATTGTAGTAGACTTTTTTGACATTAACTGAATCTGATTGGATCAAAAGTTCTTGAGTTTATGGCCCGAAGATTCTCGTGATGATACTTTCCTGTCTGTGTTTTCTTATGGTGAATTTTTTTCCTTTCTAAGTGATTCCAATTTATGTGTAATATTTAGTAAATGATTGAAAGTGAAAGTTTCAGAATTCAACATTGATCTTTTTATTTCCTACAATTAAATACTTTCATGTTTTCCATCTAAAGCTACTTTAGGATTCATCTTCGATGCCCTATTTTAGTGTACTGTCATCTCCCTTTAACTTTCAACAACCATGATAATTTAAGTGTCTAAGAAAGTGTTATATACCCTAAATTTAATAACCATAGTTAGGTAACAAAGGATCCATCAGATTTCTTATCAATATTCAAATTGTCATAACTCCATGCCCAATGGATGCTTCACTTTCCCTTACCACATGTTAAACCCTTTTCTACTCAAGGTCTATCCATTGATTTAAATTTATAGACTGTTATCGTAGTGACATTGGATAATAGATCTGCAGAGAGATCCCTCTATGGGTTTGAGGGGTTAGATTCTAATCTAAAAGACTAGTTCAATGTTACCTCAGGATTTTCCTTTACACAACCAGGTAAAATTATGAGTGATAACATAAATCGTAGGGTTGATGTTCCTAAAAGTAATATCAAAAGACTTAGTGTTTTGATATGAAATCTCTAGGAACTCTCCCTCCCTAAAGTATCCCAAGATTTTGAAAATCATGATCATGCTCTTATATTTATATATTTTTCTTGGTGGTACTTGTCAGTGAATGTTGTGTTGAAAAGTGTAACTAGTATTGATCTTCATATTTTCCATTTGGCTCATGACATGATGTAATTCTTATGTACTTGCCGAAAGAAGAAAATAAAATATTTTTGTAAAAGAATATTTATTTATTTAAGCACGGGTTTCATGCTCAAGTTCATTGGTTATTAGGTCATAACACCCATTGAGTGCTGCTAGGGTTTTTTTCATGAGTCATGGTCATTGTTATATTGTAAAAGACCCAATTGGCCGCTTCTAATAAGAAAAGAAAAGAAAAAATTAATGTTTAGAAGAGTCTATAAATATCCCAAGGGTTATTTCTAAAAGGATACATAATAGAAACAAGAGATAAATACATGTTTTAAGTAGGATACATGTGCCTACAGGTGAATGTAAAAATAGACGCTGAAAGTATAAATTCAATTTGGACGCAGAAAGACTGTTTAAAAAATGTACTATTTAAATGTTGAGAATATTATGATTAAAATTATAATAAAAATACTAAGTACTGTAAAGGAAAGTCCTGGAGATTATACCTAGGTTGAAATCATGAATCCTTGAGAGGAATATCACACCATCAATGTCTCATAGAGTTGGTATTTAGTTGGTTAGACTAGGACACAAGGATGTAGCCATGTTTTTGCATGACAGGTAACCACAGAGTCCCTTGTCTAGATAAGACTATAAAGATACCTACAAAGATATAACTTATTGAAAATATTTACTTATATATACATGCATTTATGCAAAGTTTATTATTCTGTGTGTTACACATTTGAAAAGGAAAGAAAAGAAAATATTGTGTCTGTCCATAGAATATGAGCAGAGTGAAAGTAAAACTACTAAACACTATTAAAATATAACAAGGAAAGAGATTGTGTATAACTAAGTGGAAAATACACATGATTTTCTTCTTTCTAAGAAAAGTAATATAAATAGTATTTCAATGCATTGTATACAGAGGATTATTCTAGAATTTAAGAATAACAACTTTATAATAAACTCTTGAAAGAAATAAATACTCTATGTATTCTCGATTTAAACCCTCAAAGGGAAGCATTGGAAGCTTAAAGTGTATTTAAATCAAAATATTTTTGAAATTATTTCCACCTAAATATATTCAAATATACCAAATTGGATTAACAGACTTGTTCATTCCTAGAAACCCTAATTGTTGTTGGGTTTTAGACCCTTAGATATAAAGACAACACCATACAAGTATTATGTCTTTAGGAAAAGCCAGTAAACGACCATGGAAGGCCATTGAAATAATTTACATGTTCCTCATGAAATATATAGCAAGATGGGTAGAGGACCTTGTCCCTTATAAATTCTATTGACATTTTTTTTAAAACCCCAATGTCATGCTTAAGCTATCGTTAGAATAAGAAGAAATTATATGCAATTGTAAATCACACCATACCACACCTAGAGGGGCCATCATGCAATCATTTCATCGAAACTTGGTAAAAACAATTAATTTTTTTGAGAAACTAGAACCCATGCTATATACTCGAAGAGATAAAGAAATGTGAACGGTGAAACCCTCTTCTGAATCATAACTAAACACTGGGGCCCGTGCACACCTTTAGATTTAAATTCAAGAATTGAGGTTTTAAAAGCCTTACCTGTGAAGAGCAAGTGAAAGATTCCATTCACTTCCATGACCATATCCAAGAGTCTAGGTAATAAGTTTAGATAAGGTTGAGAATAATAAGAACTGTCATGCTTACAATTTGCTACAATGGATACCAGTTGCAGATCCATGTATACCTTCTAAGTGTTGGAAAAATCACTGCACCTCTATAGAATCCGTAATTTCCACCTTGGGGATCCTAGTTACTGGGTTGTAATGTTTACCACAACCTGCGGGTTTTGGTGTAATGACAAACCTCCACATCTGATTGCCGTTTCCTAGATCTGCTGTTTCTGACTGCTTTTGGGCCGAGAGGACTCCTCTGTTGTTTTAGGAGCATCTGTTCCAGTGAGGAACCCCTTTCGTTTCACGCGAAAAGGTTTCTGGTAGCCCTAGCTACGTCATTTTTAAGATCTGGAGGTATACAATGTTTTTTTGCAGTTTCTAGTTATTTTTCTCTCTGTTTATTATTTCGGTTTATTTAGCTTCTTTTTTATTACCAGATCTATACCTTTCATTTCTACATATGCTCTTTACCCTGCGACTCTGTGCGATCTGGGCAAATCAGAAACAGAAAGGAAGGATTTTTCTCATGCTAATGCTCTTTTCCGCTGCGCCTTAGTGTGATCTCGGAAAATAAAAAACATTGAGGAAAATATTGAGTTTCCGGGTAAAACTAACTTTAAGCCATAAGGTTTGTTTTTTTTTGTATGTCTGTGTTGGGTTTTGTGTTTTTGTTTTGTAGGGAGAAAAAGAGCTTTCTCAAGCAAGCACGCAATCCAAAGCTTTAGTGACAAAAAAAAAAAAACAAAGCCCCCTGTCTCTCTCTCAAACTTTTTGTTTAGCTCACTTGGTTCAAAGCTAATTTATGAGAGTAGAGGTCTTGGGTTCAAATCTCCTT
>APFE031516775.1:13930-28369 GCA_000404065.3 Pinus taeda | reverse complement strand
TAAATTGTTTGATCTACGTAATTTTAGGGAGTTGAATCCACTTTTGTATTCAAAAACATTTCTGAGGTTAGACTTCTATGATCCATAATGTTTAGAGAGAAAATTTTCTGGAAAAATCACATCAAATAATTTATTGAAGCCAAGAAATCACATCAAATAATTTAATGGAGCCTGGAGAAATCAGATTCAAAAATATATTTCTTCTATAAGCTAGACTATGCCTAAAATTATATTAAATAAGAATAATTAGAAAAATATAATAAATAGATTGAAGGGCCAAATTAATAGAATAATAAAGTTCATCAAATTGATTTTAATATTGGATGGGACATGCTAAAATACTTATTTTAAATTACTAAATTGTTATTATAATAATAATAAGTTTTAATAAACTAAAATTGAAGGATAGCAGAGGCTATTTGTTAGATTTTTTGGAATGTTTTCAAGCCTAATTTGTAGTCTAATTTGTCTAGAATCGAACTATAAAATAAAATGATATTTTTAACATCCACTAGACTATAAATAGTCTATGGGACCATTAGTTCCTTTTTTTTAGCCTTTTTCAATTCAATCATTTTCTTATTGATAATGAGCTGGCCCAACCTTCCAACAATCCCATTCCAATAATCCCTTGGCTGAAAAGACAATTCCAAGAAACTGATGCTAACATATTCCCATAAGTTAAAGTTTTTCTGCTTCCACTACCCCAGACATATGAAATATACACACGGTTCTTCCCAAGCTTCTTTAGGCATTCTCTATCTTCATGTTTCACACCAAAGTTGATGTCAGTTGGTTCTTAATTGAGCAATAAGAACATTTTCCCTCCACGAAATGCTAGCTCCAACACGCAAGATTAAATTCCTCAATGTATTACTTCTTTCTACCCAAGTCTTTTCCCCATGCCTATTTACCAAACTTCTCCATAACAAAATTCTTTAGCTCCTTGCATTGAGATAGATATTCCATTTTTTCATCCATGTGTAGTTTTGTTTCATTCATTGGAAACACAAATTTGAGGGGTGATCTTTTCAAAATCTGAGTGTCCATGTTTTTTAGGGTGTTAGATTCATACATGCAATCAAAAAACCAATTTAATCTATACAAATCAAGATTTGACCATAATTAGGCATTGAGGTAGATATTCCATTTTTTCATCCATGCGTAGTTTTGTTTCATTCATTGGAATCACAAGCTTGAGGGGTCAACTTTTCACAATCTAAGTGTTCGTATTTTTTAGGGTGCTAGATTCATACATGCACTCAAAAATCCAATTTAATATATACAAATAAAGATTTGATCATAATTTTTCCCTCATTCTAGCTAGAAACTCCAAAAAACCCAACAAGTAAACAAGGCCATTAATTTTTTTATTAAAGTAATATAAGAATATGATTAAATTAGGTTAAGATAATATAAAATAGAATTAAAGAGTTACAAAAATAGAATAAAAAATTTATTTAATTAGAGTAAAATTAAAGAAGAATTTAAATCAAAGAAGAATTTAAAATAGTATTTAATTAAATTTAAATTAATGAAGTATTAAAAATAGAGTTAAGATTAAAATTAGATAATTAACATAATATATATTAAAAGTTTTTAAAACGAGTGATTAATAAAAAATGGGGTGGGGATTGAAGGATGAGACTAGGAAAAACAAAGGGTTGCGGATAAGGTAACAAAGAGGAGCCAGTGAAAGGTGAAGGGGAAGGTGAAGGGGGAGGGTCACTGAGAATGGTTAGGCCTAACAGGGTTAGGAGGATTATTATTAATGGACAAAAAAACAATAGTGGCTTTCCAAGAATGGCTCAATTGTTATCCATCTTCTTTATTAAAGTTGTTAGTGTGCTTTTTAATTTCTAGAGCCTCCCTAATGATGTGGTTTGAGTGGAAAGAGGTAGAGGTGAAGACTTTGGTTTTCGCAAAACAAATTAAATGCTTGGTATTGTGGGAGTGTTCATCGATATTCGATTTAGTAATTTAGTTATGGTATGTGTCATTCATATGCTCTTTAAGCCAAGTTTTGAAGGATCTTCCAATTTCTCCTATATAAGACATTCCACAGGAGCAAGGGATCTCATAGATTTGAGGCCAAAAATGGGGCCACTCTTGTCTTTGGCCAAAATGAAGAGCTTACTAAGGGTTTTATGGAGTTTGAACAAGGTTTTGATGTTCATCTTAGAAAGGATTTTGGAATTATTATTGGTAATTCCCTAAATATAGGGAAGGGAGACTTTGGCTAAGGGTGGATTGATGACAAGGATTTTAAGATTAAAGTGGATAGCATAATGGAATGATTTTTTGATATAGGACAAGGAGTAACCATTAGATTTAAGGGTTTTGGTGATATGTTCTTTTTCATTGCAAAATTATTGAGAGGGAGAAATATGATTCGCACGAGTAGCAAGGGTTTTAAGTACAACATATTTTTGAGCAAGATGATGGTGAGAGCTAGAATGAAAGTATCTATCAGTATGAGTCTTCTTGCAATAGACTTGGTGGGTAATCAGGATGACAAGAGACAAGGATGTTAAGAAAGGGAGGGATTGTTTGGACTAAAGCTCCATATTGAATTAGAACTAGGAAGGAAAGTGAATAATATGGGACAGGAAGGTTCAGAGTTGTAGCATACCATAGGACCAAATAACAAAAGGTATCATTGAAAAAGAGCTTCCAAAACATAGGTTTTAAGTGGAAGATTTTAAGGGATAAGGCTTCAGAGCGCTATGTGAATATGTTGGCAACAATAAGGGAAATGTAGGAACCCATGGTTGTGCACTCAGTTTTCTCATAGTAGACTCCATTAAAAATGAAGAAAGTAGTGTTGAGGAAAATTCTGATGCGTTTGAGGGTTTTAGAATCAATTAGTTTTTAAATGAGGTCAATGGCTTCTAAGATAGGGTTTTGGTAAATAGGGAGACGACATCACATTTAACTATGTTTTTGTTTCCATCAAGAATTAGGTGTTTAGTTTTCTCAATGAAATCGATGAAGTCTTTTAACAACCCTGGGTTAAAGTTCATATAATAAAGCTTAATAAAGTCAAAATAAGACCAAGGTTATGGGACAGGTATTCCAAGTTGAATGTTGGGAAAATAACTATAGTGGGCATCACTTTCAATTTGTTAATGGCTAATGAAATTGAGAAATGCTTGGACACGACAAAGAACCATTAATTGGCATTTTATTTATGAAAATAAAGGAAATAGGAGGAAAGGAAGGCTAAGAGACATATATTTGCATGAGAGGGATATTAGAGGAAAAATGAAGGAAAATGAAGATAATAAAGGCCTCAATGATGAAAGAGCTTCTAAGGATTAGCTAATAGCTTTTTATGAGTTTGGATTTGGAATTAGTTTTAGAGAGAGAGAGGAACACCAAGAGGAGAAAGAAATAAAGCAAGCAAAGGAAGGGAAAGGACTAAGAAAGGACAAGCAAGGAAAGAAAGGAGAAGGTTGGATCAACAACTTGAGTAGGAAATTTTTATAGGTAACAGGTTGCATGTGTGGTTTCCTAGATGATATGTGAATGCATGGTTTATGCATTTGAGTATTTGGTTCATTTGTTTTCATTGGCATGGTTTGGTCAGATTTGATAGTGGTTTTAGCCTTGCCTTGCCATTTCCTAGATTGCCATTATGTCATGGGATTCATTTCTTGGTTGAGCTTTGGATTGCCAAAAAGAGTTGCAACCATGTGAGGTGGTCTCAGGAAAATTCTCAAGGGTTTTGGGTGGAGATGGTTTTCTTTGGGAATCCCTTTATAGGATGGTGTAGACAGGAAAATTCCTCAAGGTATGGTGAAGAAATTATGAGGCATCCAAGCTTGTTTTGGTTTGTGATCTCTTCACTATTTTTTGTGAGATTGTGGTAGTTTGAGGGTGGAAGTGGTTTAAACGATGGATTCCCTTAGTTCTTTATGACTTGGTTTATCCCATGAAATCCCACATTCATGCATGGAATATGCCATAGGGGTGATTGACTGAAGGAAAGTTTTGGTTCAGTTCAATCTATGGTCAGATCATATGTGGAAGTGCTTGACTTGGTTGGAATTTTCATATGTTAGTAAGAGTTATTTTCATATTGTGATTTATGAGCATTTGTACTTGTTATTATGTTGATTTGATGGTTTTTCTGTCATGGTTAATATTATGGTTGTATGTTAGTTATAAGCATGGTTTATTATGTGATTTGGTTGTGGATATTATGACTCTTTGATAAGTTAATAAATGGTTTATCAATGCATAGGCTAACAAGTGTTGTTACAGATACTTGAGAGGGAATTAGAACTTCTTGGGGATTTTCAACTAAAGTACAAAGACTTAAAATTAGGTATGCATTCATGACATGTAGCTTAAATGTTTTCCATGTGTTTCACAAAATATCTACTATGTTCTAGTTAGCCAAGGTCATGTTTTCGATTCAAGTTTGAATTATTAACAGTGTTGTTATGAGAAATATGATTTTGAAAAGTTACAGGAAGTTTTGGGAAGTGGCTTGGAGGATAGCCTAGAAAACTGGCTTAGATATCAGGACTGAAGGCACAAAAATGAGGATCTGGGGTCATAACCACGTGGAGCAAGGCTTGTGAGTGTGGTTGGAAGCTCACAACTGCATGAAGGTAGTGTCAAGGGTGTATTTATAGATCTAGGTGACTAAAACAAGGTTCCATATCATGGATTGACGACCTGGGTTGTTGGGTGATTTGTAGTCCCTGTAGGATGTTAATTTGCAGCCGGTTTGTAGGCTCTACTTCCTTAACTAAAACTAGGAGTTTGGGTCATGTCATATTGGAACTTCTCTTTGCATTTACCCAGAGTGCTTGTAAAAGTGGGTAAATGTGTGGTGTCACATTACTGATTGGTATCAGAGCTTCTAGGTTCAATACTTGGACAGGATGGGAAGGATGTGATTGCTATGCATGCATGTTACTTGTATGCATGAGTTGTAGTGGCTATGGTTGTCATGTATCTAGTTGGTGTTACAATGAATGATGTGGATAGGTTGATATGTTCATGTCATTATAGGTGTGTGTTTGTGTGTGTGTGTTGCGATAATATGGAAGGATTGTGAATACGAGATAGCCTCCCTTGAACTTCACTGCAGTATATTGGTTATGTTTATATTTCATTTATCTGACGTGGTATATTTGTAGGAGGAATAAGATGAAGGATGACAAGTAGAATGGTCGATTACAGTTCATGTGACTCTCCTTATAGATCAACTAAGAAACATGGGGAAGAGCATTCTTTTGGAATAGTATACACGTAGGTATAAAGAAGCAAAGTCATGTACATACCGGTGTACTAATTTAAGAATACCAAGGGTCCTTAGCATGGTATTGGCCCACAATATTGAGTGTATTAACAGCTACTTGATCCCCTTTAAGATTACCACTGGCAATAGTGTAGTTCTGACTCATGGTATTGGCTAAGGCTCTAACTATATAAGGAGGTGAAGATCAAAGCGTTAAGTGTGAATGTGAAAGGGATTTTGATGAATACTTCAATATGAAGTATATTTGAATTATAAGGGTCATAGTTGACACATAGATCTGAAAAAATTATGCATCGATGAATACAATGATGGATCAGGATCATGAGACCTAAAATGACTTTCCATTATATGATTTTCTCATGGATTGACTAGATTTAAGTATTGATGGATGTTTTCATCTCTAAATATTATGGTCTGCACCTTTTCTAATTTCTAAAGAGCTGCACATTTCTGGGTAAAAAAATATAGATACATACGCAGGTTGGTCTCGGTTAAGTCATGTATACACGCGGGTTTCTTTATTCAAAGTCGCGTACATAAAGAAAGGATTTTTATTCATAAATTGATCAACCTGGTTAATGATGATGTATCTCTGTTGTCTGTCAGTGATGTCCTCATGTTGATTTGGGTTGAGTGATAATGTCTGTAGTAGAACTAATTGAATGATGAAGTTGAATTTGGTTACATGTTGATTGGTTGAAAATATTATTGATGTTGCTAATTGTATGAGGGTTCTTTGAGCTAACATAAAATTGCGGAATAACTCTGGGAAACTCCGTGTTTGATTCAGAATTACACATTTTTAGCATATTGAGATCTGTATGCAGGTTTCTCTGCAAAAAAGTGCATACACATGTGGGTTTCCTTAAGTGAAGTAGTGTATACATGTTGGCATATGGATGATTGGGGTTGGAGTTGATTCTATTTGTTGATGTTGTATTCTAAATTCACTGTGCTCTACTTACATTAATCTCACTATTTTATTTGAATTAAGTTTGTGTTTGCATCAGTTGATCTACAAGTTGTGATGTGTTAAAGAACGTGGATAGAATGTGAAAATTTATGAAACATGGTCCACGAATGTTGTTGAGGGTTGTATTCTTTAGTGAGGAAGTCAAAGCTTCCTACAAGTAGTAGTTGTAAATCAGATAAGGGGGTTTGAGCTCCCTTCCAATAGGATATGGAGAATGAGTGAAGGTTGTATCCTTTAACATGTGGCTGCCTGCATACTAGCATTAGTCTACACCAGTACAATAAAGTAAGAAATTTTTCATATTAATAAGATTGAAGACTGAGATGACAACAATGGTGGTTTTCTCCCACATTGGGTTTCCACCTTAAATCCTATTGTTTAGGTGTGTTGCTTATATGTGATACTTTATTCTATCCTTACCGCACCTATTTGCTATAGACATATTTGGGCACTGCAACCCCAATCATATATGTCCACAAACCAAGGGATTTTGAGTCCCTAAGAGTGTTGTTTCATGCCCTAAAGGAACAAGGTCAGCTAATTACATCATATCCTAGAAGTTCTACACATAAACCTGCTCAGAACTGCGGAAAACTGGACCGCACAGATTTCTCAGTGCAGAGGGTGTGATGCATCTCACCTTATCAGTGCAAAAAGTGTGATGCATACTGAAAAATCCCTTCGGTAGGGCGATGGGTGAGAGTAGACAAATGGCAGAGACAGTTTTCAAGGTGGATGATCATGGAATCTTCCAGAAACTTCTCCTGTGACATTTGCCTCTCTGAATTCACCCAGGGATGAGTAAGAGATCATCAATCTCCAAGTGGAATCAAGATTTATCAGAGAGAGGACACTAATAAAAATCCCAGAAGCTGACTCACCCCCCTGCGATCATCTATATATGGATCCCTCATCCCAGAGATCCAAAGGCTAGAATCTTGTATCTGGTAAGGAAGTGTTGTTGGTTTCTTAGTGGAATATCATAGTGTTGGGTGATCTAAGCTTTTCATGAGGTGAAGAAGGGCTTTCATGCTGGGAGGATGATGTTGGGTCAGATCAATGGGTTGTAATCCTCTCTTCTAATCTTTATATCAATAAAGCTATTCAAGTTTTCCTCCACATTCTTGTATGTTTGCTAATATATGCATGTGTGTGGTCAATATATATCTGGTCCTATATTGTTTACGATTGTAGATCTCTGCACTTTGAAGGTATTATGTTGCTTTGACTTAACAGGTACTCTTTGAAGTGGAGTGGTCACGGGTGGAGTGGCAAAGATCCGTTAAAGAGGAGAAAGAATGAGCAAAAAACCAAGCGAAAGATTGAGGTTGGTATTCCATGCTCCTCTCCTATCTACTTCTCGTAAAGGGAAATGAAAGTAACCTTAATCTGTTTGTTTCTAAGATAGCTACCCATCTTAGTGGGACTAGCAGCCCTACATAGACACTAGATTTCCCGGTAAAAAAATGGCGACTCCACTAGGGAGCGGATAGCTTGTTTTCTTGTCTATATTTGTTTGCTTTATAAATTTATAGACGGAACCTGAAGTCAAGCCAACTAGCCTTCGAACTGCATTTTCTATGCAAGTGCAAAGTAGATCAATGATGCTTTAGTCTATCTCTAGGTTTTGTTTATAAACTAAACAATTGATTTGCAAACATCCTAATTTCCTTGGTGGTGGCTCCAGTAGCCTCATTAGATCAGCCCCTGTGATTTTCATTTACTGACTATCATTTTCTCGACTTAAATCCCTGAACTGAGCTGCAAAATATGACCAAGAACCCAGTTGAAGTCTCGTCCTTGGACCATCGCACCTTCTCCTCTTGGGAATCTGGATGCATTGCACCTCCCATGTGTAGTAGGTGAGATGCATCACTCTTTCTCTGTGTTACTGGTGCGATGATTAGATAAGACCTCTACTGCTTCTAGATTTTGGTTTTTGTTCACTCTCTTAAGATTTATTCAGGATTTTTGCTATTTGTGATCAGTATACCACTATGGAAACTCCCTTCCTTTGCATTATTCAGCCTCCATAGTACAAAGAACTGCAAATGCTTTTATGTATTGTTCACGATTTACTGTTCTAATTTACAAAGAAGCACCATAATCAAGTTGTCATCTTCTGATTTGGAAGTGTCGCAAGTGTTGTTTTCAATCCAAGAAAAGAATCCTACTGTTCTTGATGGTCGATTAGACTGTTACTCTTGTATTTGATTTGAATTACTAGCTTTAAAGTATCGAAAGCAATTTTCAATTCAAAATCACAGTGTCGTCATTGTCTTCTTTTCGTTTTTTGAAGAGAAAATCATTAGTATTGTCACTTGAAACAATTCATATTTGTACTTAGCATTCTTTTTGTCATCCACACATTAGGAAAGTGAAAACAAATACATGCATGGGCATTTTCATTTAGACTTCTTGTTGATTTTGATTTAGGACAGTGCATCTAGTGTGTGCTCTCTACTCTATGTTGAAATAATCTTGTTTCTCTTTCCTTAGTAGCAAGGATTTTCATTGCAAAAAGAAGATTAAATGATTATTTATCATCTTAGATTGTATTTTAGGAATTGTATGTCTACATCACACAGTGAACCTGAAAGGCAAACTTCTTAAGAAATATCAACTATAAAATAAATTCAATGAACATAAAAACGCTTTGGAACCTAACACACAACATTTAGAAGTCTAGGCTAGAGATGTATTCCAGCATTGTAAATCCTGGTAACTATCGCTTTCATCGTAGGTTGGGTGATTCCTCCTGTTTGAGATGACAAGTGCCAGTACTGACTTGTGCTCCCACATACCGTCAAGTACATATTGGGAGACCATAATAGGCTATATCCTTTATCCTTAGGAAGCCGTTTCTACCACCCTATCGATCACAATGCACTGAACACAACATTTGGGAAGATTGATTGTCGTACAGTAAAAAGTATTCTACAGTTTTATGATTGGTTTGGCAATCCCTCTGTCTAGATTTCTAGAGTAGTCTCTTTCATTCCTTTTGAGACTCCTTAAAGGAAAAGGTCCATCTAAGCACTTATCACTTCAGGCTCATTAAAAATCAAAGGTGACTAGAGTCATCTTTTGTTCTTTCTCGACTCTTAAAAATTGAAAAAGCAAGTTGTGTCAAAGCATCTAAAATTCATTTAATTCGGAATCATATTTCCTTTATTTTGAGTTGATCAAGTAATCCGCAATCATGGAAGAAAGTCAATCGAAACCCCATCGTTCACGGAGATTAACGAGTTAACCATCTTTGACTCCAGAAATGAAACTATTCCGGACAAAGTGAAATCACTTAACCAGATCAAAGTCCCTTGTTTTTCTTGGAACTTGTGTTCCAACATCCTCAGGGACTCTGGTTACTCCAACCATATTTGGTACCCCTGCCTTCACAGAAGAAGTTCCATGGCCACAAGAGGACATTAGAATTGATCCTAGTGTAATAGCAAATGCTTCTATTCATGAATCAGCTCCATCTACAGCTAATTTGGAAGCTGTTACCCCTCCAACAACTATCGCTGCAGAGTCTATACCTTCTTCGGCACCATAAATATTTTACGAACCTGACGGTCGACCTCTACCACCTGGATTGATTGCACTAGAAGAGATTGTGGAGGATCCTCCATCCAGTTCTCCATTACATTTTAGAGCCAGGATCACCCTGTATCCTTCATCATCAGAAGTTAGTCTCCCTTCATCGCAAGTTCCTGTAGAACCGCTAGGAAATATTTTGGATAGGCTAGATATGTCTGAACAACCATTGACATCTAGGACTATGTCATTTGACGTGGTAGCAACAAAACTTCCTACTGCTACTCCAACAATGTTCGTTAGTGTACCATCTATCCCAATGAGCTCTCAACCGCTAGATGGAGTCCATCCAAGGACTGTTTTGACAGTATGGTATGTTCCAGTTTGTTCGTCCAGAATAATATCCTGAATCTCTTATGTTGAGTCTCAACAAATTGTTCCTTTCTAACAGTATCAATTTGGGCAATCTAGTCCCCAAAGGCCAATCATTCCTTTGAGCACAGGAATGCCGCCATACGGGGGGCAGTATGCCCTTTCATTGTTTCTTCCAGGAGAACAACCATATGGGAGTTCACAATAGAATTCAGGTCATGTTGGAATTACATCCAGCAAGCTTACCAAGGAGCCACAAATCTTTGCAAGTAATGGGCAGCCGCACATTTAAAACGGTCAACATCAATCATTTCATAATGGTTATGCTCATCAACCTTTCAAAAGTTATCATCATCAAATGCATTATGTTGGTATCCAAAGACCCACTACTCAGGTGATGCCATCCTATCCAGGGTATGCTTCACCAAACCTGAATCAACAGTTGCCCTTCTTGGCAACTTTAGAGTTACTGGATCTAAATCAGCTAACAAATGATCCAATTGTTTATGCCCCCTGGTGGCCGGTGATTCCTCATAAACTTTCATCGGATATTCCTAAATTTAATGGAAATCCAGTTGAAGACCCATCGTATCATGTGACGACCTTTCATCTATGGCATTCATCCAACACTCTAAATGATGATTCAATTAGGTTTTTCCTTTTTTAGCAAACGTTAACTGGTCTGGAAGCAAAATGGTACATTGAATTGCCAAGAGCTTCATTTGATAACTTCAACACCCTTGCCACAACCTTTTTAACCCATTTTCAGTTACCCATAAGGTATGAAATAGGAACAAAGCTTCTTTCCAATTTCAAACAGACGACAGCCACTCACATATCTGATCATATTCATGAGTGGTGGCATCATTGTAGAATGGTAAAAACATATGTTCCTAATCAACTGTTAGCTGAATGGTTTATTAAGTCATTGTTACCTTCCATCACAGAAGATGTGGCAAAGGGAGGATTCATCATTGAAGAGCAAGTCATTTTTCGTGCGCAATATCTAGACTTCATCTATACTCAGTCCGGCATGCTCTATGACAAAATCCCTGATGCTCCTAGACAAAAAAATTTCGTTCCTCCTCCTAAATTAAACAAAGACTCTCATGCTGGCGATGGTGTGATAGGTACGACTAGCACAAAAACTGTAAAGGGTACATCGAAGAAAGCTCGCACGGTTTCTAGTCAAAATGAAAGTGAAGAACTTCTCTCCTCAAAGGTAAATGTTGTGTTGACAGACAAAGGCAAAGAACTGAAGCAACCAGGAGGCAAGAAGATAAAGAAATGGAAGAAGAAGAAACAAGATGAGCCATCTCCTGAAAAATCTTCTGCAAACCCTTCTGGAGATAAGAAACCAAGACATCCATGCTTTATATGTGATGAGGATCATTGGACAAAAGATTGTCCACATAAAGCTATGCTTAGAAAATTCTTGAAGAGTTCAAAAACCTCGGTGGTATTGACGGATCCGTTTCCAAATCAAAGAAAAAATTTGCTTTCTAGCGACAATGCTTCCCCGTCCCAAGTGCTAATGTTGTTTGTTTCAAATCAACAAAATGATGCTTTGATATCGAAAAGGAATAAATATTACGAGAATCCACAACTATCAAACAAGAAGGCTAATGATCAACCTAGTAGTTCAACAACAACTTTGACTGAAGTTGTGCCACCCATCATTCCTAAGCTAACAATAAAGCCGCCAAAGGGAGTAGTACAGAAATAGACATTTAATCCTCATGCCAGAGAAATGTAGAATCATAATATAGTAGAGGATCTGGCCCAATCGTCATCCACTATGTCGACACTTGAGGTACTGCAAAATTTCCCCTCCCAGAAGCAAGCTCTATTATTAGAAATAGGTGGGATTGAGCCAGCGGATTCCAATCTTGTGGACTTTAATCATAAATGATATGACCCTCAGTTACCAGCTCAACTAGCTTTCCTTATTCAAGTGAAATCCCTCAACAAAACTATTCATCGAACAATTATTGATGAGGGGGCATCTACATGTATTATGTCGATGAGCTGATGGAAAGATTTGGGATCTCCACCCTTGTCACAATCGTCAATGACATTAAAAGGATTTGATGGATGAACATACACCCCATATGAGATATTAAGTAACTTGCAAGTGAAACTGGGGGACAAGACAGTAGAAATTGATGTTGAAGTTATCGACAGAAACCTTGATTACAACATCCTACTAGGAAGGCCCTGGATCGATGCTATGGTCGTTGTTGTGTCGACATACTTTAGAAAGATTGTATTTCCTTTCCAAGGAGGAATTACAATCATCGACTAACAAACGTTTCTCCCTAATAGTTCACAAGTTACAGTAAGCATTTCAATGATCCACGTGAGCTCTCATTCACTTAAAAATATTAGAGTAGGCCCACTAAAAGACCCGACATTCATGGGTACTTTTTCCCTATCGCCTCCAAACAATCTGGTAGAAATGGCCACAATGGAAAGCTATCACATGAGATCTTCTATATCAACAAAGATGAAGAAGAAGTCAGAACATTTTCATAGTGTGGATCATCACAAGGTATTGCCTCCAAGACCTACCATAGCTACATCATCTGATGATCAATTTGGTGATGTTGTACATCATGTACTGGGGGCATTGGAACTTGATCTTTCCTTCATGACCCCCTTATGAGTTGTGAATCAAAGGTCGCCATGAGGATAGTTCTTTAACTGTGTCAACCTCATTAAAAAATGAAACATCTCCCTTTCCAAGTCAAGTCTTTCAAAGATCTCGAAGGTAAACCTTCATTCCAACCACTATGTTGAATGCAATGAAGCTTGGGGGGCATGCACCTCGATTTGTGTTATTATGCTGGGGGCATGTGAAGTTATAACAAGCATAGTTTTTCATTTCAAGCTTGTGTAAACATGAAATTGAATCTGAGCATATGTTGTCGCATGGTTCAAGCTCATTAAAAAATAAACCAGACCACAAGTAGTGTTACCACAAGATTCAAGCTCATTAAAAAACAAACCCACCACGAGCAGTTTTACGCAAAGTTCAAGCTCGTTAAAAATTAAACCTAAGCAATGAGCACATGTTCCACCAGAGTTTAAGCTCATTAAAAAATGAACCAACCTTCACTAAATAACCATTGCGAATGCATTATCATCAGCTTTTGAGCCTTGGTCGTGTTCTTACCATCACTTCCACTTTGTTTTAGCTGATCATACGACTCCATTTGATTGTTTACCCTTTTGAGGAACAGTTGCGACACGTGATTCTGTTATCCATCCTTGTGACACTGCCATAATTGGAAGATTCCAAACCTTACTTGGAATTAGAGACTACCCGAAAATATCACTTGTTCCTCAAAAACGAGTCTCCATTAAGCTCTTTTCAACTGACTCGTAAAATATGAAAAGATTGTCAAGAAATTGGCCTCTCCAGCTCATTAAAGCTACTGGACGTGTTATCCCTCCTCTAGATTTTAATACTTTTGGACCTGAGGGATTAGTACACAAAACGATCGAGCACCTGTTTTGTTCGGCTCGTTAAAACTATCGAAAATTCTTCCCTTTCATATTATTTTATACTTTTTCGAACTTAAGGGATTATATGACGAAAAAGGATTACTGGAGTTTCCTTTTCATCCCTTTCAAGACTCTCTAAAATTGAAAAAGGACCAAGCTATCTTTGTCATTAAACTCATTAAAACAATAGCGACAAACTTGTCCATAGAGACAAGAACGAGTTTCACTGTCGCTAGGCTCGTTAAAACATAGCAACAGGTTTGCCCGAAGGGAAAATTATAGAACAAGCATATGTTATCCTCCTCAAGCTTGATAAAAATAAAGAGGTATTGGTAAGCAATGACTGGGGAAAATTGGGAAGAAAACTTGAAGAAACTTTATTAGTAGCGAGTCGCTCTTGAACATGACACTTTCACTCCATCACCATGATTGAGTTAGGTTGGGTTATTCCGTTCATCGGTAATATTACCATTGGTCCACCATACCATCCATATTTAGGGTTAACACTACCAAGCCATTTCAGTGTCGCCGATATGTTCAAGAGAATTCGATCAAGAATTCACCAACCTATCTTGTGCCTCATCTACTGTAATGCATTCATGCTCCATGCTTTCATGACCACCACCCTGAACCTTGTATCATCAGATCGTTTTCACCTCCACAAATTCATTTGCTCTGTTCCATGTCATAGATGTGTGATTCATTAAGGCCCTCCTACGATAGGTCTCTTCTTGTTGACATCAGCTCATTATCCAAGAAGTCGACCTAGGGACAA
>APFE031516775.1:0-12352 GCA_000404065.3 Pinus taeda | reverse complement strand
ACAAGTATCCAACACTATCTCCACCTGTTACACACAATACAGCTCAGATCTGATCTCCAAATCTATTCCACTGCTTGCTTGCCTCCACTGCTTAATACCTGCTCAAGAATGGATGAGAATGGTTGAACCAAACTTGTATTTACCTCAAAAGCCACATTGGGAATCATGTGAGCAGAGGCTATAATCACTTGGTATTTGCCAATTCTCATTGGCATAACTCAATCCCATTGATTGTGCAAATCCTCATGCACAATTGATAGCAATCTGATCCTCTGACACTTGTCCCTGCTGAACTGAACATGGACTGACATGCAATTGAGTTAACTGATGTATTCTTTAGTTGCATTATGATTTAATAATTAGTTTAACAACTCATCATTAGTCTATTTGCAGTTAGACTAATTACAACTAGTTTAACCAAGTCAAACTGAACACAACTCCATCAACTCCACAGTCAACTCCACCAAACTGAACTGATTGAGTTCTAACTGGAGTCATGCATGCAACAACTCAAACTGAAGTGCTCCAAGAGAATAAGATAAAGTTTATAGTCTAAATATTATTATAAGCTAATAATATTTGACTGCTCTATAATTAGACTTGATAGTGTCACCGCTGTTGTCTAAAAATAGAAGTCCATCTATTTTTGCCAACATGACCAATCATCCATAAACAGCATCCTGCAACTCATATACATGATCCATATGTCTAAAAATAGACAGTCTAAAAATAGACTTTGCGCCATGATTTGCCTGCGAGCCCACTTAGTGAAGGTGACTCTTTTCACTAAGCTCCATCATCTTGTTGCAATCTCAACACTACCTCTCGACAAGATATGGATTATCAGCAACCCCTATCCCGTCTCAGTGGTATTTGAATTTGCTCTTGGTGAGAGCTTTCGTCAGAATATCAGCATTCTGATCCTCCGTTGGAATGTATGAAAGTAACATGATCCTCCGCTGCACACAATCTCTGATATGATGGTACCTGTTGTCAATGTGTTTAGATCTATCATGAAATATAGGATCTATCACAGTAAAACACAGTATGCTCTACATGAGAACCAAAAAATCACTATCTATTGGGCTTCCTGCCCAATCTGCATCTGTGAAGCCACATAGCTTCACCTCATCCTCCTGTGTGTACTACAATTCATATCCCGATGTGCCTCTCAAATAGTGCAATACATGCTTTCCCGCCTTCCATAAGAGCTTGTTAGGCTTAACCATAGCTTGTGAAAGCTGGTTAACTACATAGCATATATCAGGTCGTGTATTGACCAAATACATCAGTGACCCCACCAACTGTCGATAAACAGTGGTATCCACTTCCTCTCCCGAAGTGGCATCCTCCTTCCTCCAACCTCCAAGAAGAGGAGTATCAACAAGCTTGCAGCCATGCATGTTGAACTTCTCCAGTATCTCCCGAGCATACCTACCCTGAGAAACAAACAGTCCACCATTGCACTGCCATATTTCCAATCCTAGGAAATAGTGAAGGAGGCCCAAGTCCTACATCTCAAACTCCTTAGCAAGATCATCCTTGCATGAAAATATCAACAACTCATCACCCGTTAGAATCAAATCATCTACATACAGTACAATGATAAGCAACTTACCCTCCACCACAATCTGGTATAGCTTAGGATTTGCCTCACTCTTGGAGAATCCAAATCTGGTGAAATAGTTATCTATCCATGTGTACCAAGAACGTGGTGCTTTCTTCAACCCATAAAGCTCTCTCTTGAGCCTGCACACATGCGACTCGCTGCTAAAAGCCTCAAAGCCTTTGGGATGCTCAATGTACACCTCCTCCTCAATGATTCTGTTGAGGAACGCATTCTTCACATCCATCTGATGAATGTGCCATCCCATCTGTGCTAAGAGAGCAAGAATCATCTGTATGGAAGAATACCTTGCGACAGGTGCAAAGGTCTCCTCATAATCGATCCCCTCTATCTCTGAAAAGCCTCGAGCAACAAATCTTGCCTTGTACTTCTCCACACTCCCATCAGCTACTTGCTTAACTTTGTAGGTCCATCTTGAACCCACCATTGATTTCCCTTCCGGTCTAGGAACAATCTCCCATGCACTATTTCTGACAATAGAATCATACTCTTGCACCATGGCGTCTACCCATGTGGGATCCTCCACAGCTTCCTTAAAAGACGATGGCTCAGTCACAACACACTTGCTCATAAGAGCCATGTATCCAGTGTACCGATCAGGTGACTGTCTCTACCTACGTTGGGTTGTAGGTGGTCCTACAACTTTCTCTGCATCTTGAGCCAGTCGGTCAGCTTCTGTCAAGCGCTTTTGCCCTCTGATGGTTGGCGCTGCTTGAGTGGTCTCTTCCACTCCATGAACCTCGTCCTGTGGCTGATCCACGCCCTAAATCTCATCCTTAGGAGCTAATAGCTCTTCATATACATGTAAGTGTAGCTCCCTCTCAAGCGAACACTTCATGGCTTTCTCCTCCTGAAATTTTATATCGCGTCGCACAACAGTTTTACCACTGTCTGGAAAATACACATGATAGTTGTGGGGTGTATCAGTGTACGCCACAAATATCCCAACCTCTGTGGTTGGCTCCAACTTCTTCCTGGCATCCTTCGTCACATGCATGTAAACGTTAGCACCAAAAATCCTCAAATGAGAAAGATCAGGCTTGTTACCAGAAGAAGCCTCCTTGGGTGTACTCATGCCAAGTCTCTTATGAGGACAACGGCTCTACACATAAACTGATGTATTGCATGCTTCCGCCCACAAGTGAAGGGGTAGCCCTTGATCATGCAACATCGCCTGTGCAACACCCATGATCGTTCTCTTCTTCTGCTCAACTACACCATTCTGCTGTGGGTTATGGGGAGCTATGAGCTCTCTTCAAATCCCTTATGCCTTGCAGAAATCCTTGAAGTCGTCTGAGATGTATTCACCACCATTATTGCTCCTAAGAGCTTTCACCTTCTTCCCTGACTCCTTCTCGACCAGTGCTTTGAATTCACAGAACTTTGAATATGTCTCGCTCTTCTTCTACATGAAGAAGATCCAGCAGTTACGAGAGAAATCATCAACAAAAATCACATAATACCTGTGTTTTGCTGTCGAAGCGACTGAGAAAGGTCCACACACATCTGTGTGAATTCTCCCAAGGATCATCATGGTGCGACTATCCTTCTCGTGAAAGGTGGCTTTCAAAAACTTCCCCAAAGTACACCCCTTGCACTGATCTGGCTGAACAAGTGTGCCTTTAGGAAGCCCTGTAGTGATCTGCTGTAGTATCTTCAAGGCTCCATGGTGAAGGTGACCCAATCTCCTGTGCCACAACTCACCATCATCCGGGCTCACCAATCCGTCTGCCTTGCCTACCATTGTTGTGCATCCATCTACATGCAACAGATAAAGGTTCCTTACTCGAACCCCTATCTTCCGGGTCTCACCAGTTGTCTTGCTGCACAAGAAAGCTTTTCCCTTGCTAAACACAACATCATACCCCTTTTCTTCTAACATCACCACAGAGATAAGATTCTTCTTCAATCCTGGAACATGCACGACTTCCTTCAATATGAAGGGTTTACCAGACTCCCTTTCAAAGGAAATGGTACTGATACCGGTCGCACTGTATCTACCATCATCACCCATCTTGATGTGCACTCCAAGATCTTTGTCCTCAAGATCAGAAAACAAATCTCTATCTCCTGTCATATGAAAAGACGCACCACTCTCCAAGAACCACACCAATCCCATCACACTTGAAACCAAGCATGCGATCAATGAAAAATCAAGCTCAAATTGTGAGGCTAGACCCTCTCCTACTGCAGATCCAACAGCTTGCTTGTTCTTCTTCTTCTGTGGACAATTAGTGGCATAGTGTTCGTGCTGGTGATAATGAAAACACTTCACCTTGGACATGTCCTACTTCTTGCCTTTCGCACCAGACTAAGAAGCTTTCTTTCTCTTCCCTTTCTTTTCTTTAGCAGCCAAAGCGCAATTTTCTTCATCAGCTCCCTTTGATGAAGATTCGTCCCCGGTACTCCACCGGATCTCCTCCTACATAGGATCTGACCACAGTCTTTCCCATCCTGGAAATTTCTCCTGACCATTGACAGAGTCTTGATAGGAATGCCAACTCTTTGGAAAACCAAGGAGAGCCAAGCTCACCAAGTCCTCATCATCGAAAGTAACCCCCACACTTCCCAGCTCATCTCGACACTGAGTGAACTTTGTGAGACACTTGCGCATACTATCATCCTTCTCGCATTTGATGTTTCTAAGTTTATCTTTGAGAGCCAGCTTCCTCTGATCGCTCTTGCTTTGGAATATTTCTGTTAATGATTTCCACAACAAATATGGAGTAGCCTTTCCATGGAGGCTAGACACAATGTGATCCTTCACGCCCTCCAACAGAATCCTTCGACATTTTGCAATCTTCTTTTGCCAAGCATCAGCTTGAGTAGCATCAGTAGGCTTTGGGACATCCATCTCTATGAACTCCTTTAGCCCGCTATCATCCAATACTGCCTCCATCCTATCCTTCCATGCAATATAGTTTGTACTACCCTCAAGGGCATACTCCAATCGCAATCCTGTGAAAGATATCTTAGTTTTGACACCAAGAAAACATTGCTGCAAATTCGAATTCCACCAGCTCCAACTCAACCGCTTTCGATCTAGAATTTGTGAGAATAAGGTATTTCTTTTACAGAGATCGACTATATCGGGATTCACCAAATATCTCACCTTCCAAAGGAAGGATGAATCCAGAGGCTACCTGGCTCGATTACAGACTCTGCCTGAAGAAATAGAATGTAAACACTTCCTGAATAGTAGATCTTATGATCAACAACTTCAATACCATGTAGAAATTTTGAATAATGAACACATATTCAATGGAGATTATCCTGATCATGTACTATTTCGGAATACATACACAATACATAAGCTCCTCTACGTTGATCATCAATATAGCAGCATCAATAACAATAAAACATCAAGAGCATGCACACATTAACATCGTATGTAACTTGGGGAAAGCTTACAGCTGAAAACCCCACACTATTTGTATATTAATGATTGAGAATGTCTAACATTACAATATTCAATACTTCGCACAAGTATCTGGCACTATCTCCACTTGTTACACACAATACAGCTCAGATCTGATCTCCAAATCTATTCCACTTCTTGCATGCCTCTACTGCTCAATACCTGCATAAGAATAGATGAGAATGGTTGAACCAAACTCGTATTTACCTCAAAATAATCACTCACACTGGGAATCATGTGAGCAAAGGCTATAATCACTTGGTATCGGCCAATTCTCATTGGCATAACTCATTCCCATTGATTGTGCAAATCCTCATGCACAACTATAGTCACAATTGATAGCAATTTGATCCTCTAACACCTGTCCCTATAGAACTGAACATGCACTTAGATGAAACTAAGTTAATTGATTTATTCTTTAGTTGCATTATGAGTTTAGTTTAACAACTCATCATTAGTCTATTTGCAGTTAGACTAATTACAACTAGTTTAACCAAGTCAAACTGAACACAACTCCATCAACTCCACAATCAACTCCACCAAACTCAACTGATTGAGTTCTAACTGAAGTCATGCATGCAACAACTCAACTGACCCACAAAGAAAAAGTATTTCCTTCTGAAAACCGCATGTGCCATATCTGTATCTCAAATTGAAGTGCTCCAAGAGAATAAGATAAATTTTATAGTCTAAATATCATTATAAGCTAATAATATTTGATTGCTCTATAATTAGACTTCACAGTGTCACGGTTTTTGTCTAAAAATATAAGTCCATATATTTTTGCCAACTTGACCAATCATCCATAAACAACATCCTGAAACTCATAGACATGATCCATATGTCTAAAAATAGACATAGTTTAAAAATAGACTTTGCGCCATAATTTTCCTGCGGGCCCACTTAGTGAAGGCGACTCTTTTCACTAAGCTCCATCATCTTGTTGCAATCTCAACATTAACTAGGTGTGAGAACGATTTTGCCCAAATTTCTCATGAACTTCAAAATATTTTGGCTTGTTTGACTTCTAAGCGAGTTGGTTCAAACATGTTCACGAATGGTAGAAACACCCATAAACTAATTAAGTGTCATGGCGAAAATTGACATGTAACACAGCCCCAGGCCACATGGCCTCACGTGACCAGCAACTAGACCTAAGGAAATGGCATGCTCATTTGGTACCACACCCCGGGTTCTGCATTGTCTAATGTGACCTGTGGTAGTTAGTTGGGGGCTTGGCCAGTTAGCCCCAACCCCTGGCCACATGGCCCCCATATGACCGCATTTTTCAGAAATGGGAGTTAATGGACAATTTAATAGCCCAATAATTTCAATTGTTAGGCGGAATTGTAGGTCAGGCTTGAATGTTGGTTTCGGGTTTGGGGTGCTCAAGTGAGGTTTGGGCCAAATTGTAGGATGACTAGGTATGAAAATTGGGAAAAACTTGGAACAAGCATAACTTTCTCAATTTTTGGTCAAATGAGGTGCAGAAAGAGCCTAGATGGGAGGTTTTGACAGTTATGGATTCATTGAAGATATTGTTTTTTCATTATGATAATTTTAAAGACATGAAAACACAAATTTATGCACTTAATGAAAGAGGCCCTCAATTGGAAGGTAGAAAAGGAGATTTAGCCCAACAGAGGGGTGAACTTCTTTATTTTGTTTATTGTTATGTGTTTCTAATATGGTATTTTTTTCTCCATTTTGGCTATTAGCTAAGATTAAAAATCGTTTGTTTAAGTGTTTAGTAACTTTATCCAATACCTAAAATACATAAAAATCTCACATGCAATTTTTATATTACCTTCAAGTTTCAATTACAGATCATTTATAGAGAAAGGAGGGAATCCTTCACTTACTATTCATACTTTTATATCTTATATTAGAGATGTGACTATAAGATTGCAATAGTCACCTTTCTCTCTCTCTCTCTTTCTCTCTCTCTCTCTCTCTCTCTCTCTCTCTCTCTCTCTCACATATTCGTTTGTATTGTTTCTCTGTTTCTCACAATAACTAGGGTTTCTTAGTTTTCTTGGAGTATTTTGAAGCGTAAGATTAGGGACTCATCCTTTAGATATATGGATATCACATTTTTCATATGAAACCCTAGGTTGCACTTAGTGAGGAAGAATCTTCTACTCGCTAGGCCAGGATTGCAAAGGTCAAAAATTCCGAGGTTACAGGGTATGATACCTCCTCTAGAACAATAGTTCCTACTTCAAAGCCATTGCACAACCTCGCCATGGTCATAACCATGGCTATAACCTTAACAATAATAGCCTAAAATCATATAATCTAATTAGGCGTCCCACCTCATGAACAACCTATAAGTACCACTAAAAATAAGAAAGATATATATTCCTAGGAATAACCCAATCCAATGTACCATATCGCTATCGCATAAAGATGTTGACCTTGTCCATTTTCATCGGTGATCCTCCTTAGGCGAGAGAACAGAGATGAGAAGTGACCCATATCAACCTGAAGATAGAATACATTCATTACCTACCTGACATTACCACCAGACCATACCCCACCAGACATTGAGTTGTTATCCATTATGGGTATATGGGAATCCATAGTTTGTTGAAAGGTTGAAGCGTAGCATAGTTGATATTCCAGGTTGATTTTCTTCCTTCTGTTATTGGTAACTCACATATATAATGACAACCATCTACATAAAGATGACAGGTCACTGTTCACTCTTTTCTCATCCATAAAACGTAGGGAATAAAGAGAAAAAAATAAAAACACAAAAATACATGTGAAAAAAGAAAATATTTATAATCATATCAAAATAAGACTAAGTCATCTTGAATTTAAAATATTTAAAAGTATATCAAGGAAGAATAAGTTCAAGTCATCTTGAATTTAAAATATTTACAAGCATATCAAAATAAGACTAAGTTAATCATTAGAATGATATTTAACATTAATGTTTTTTTGGAATAGAGAGATTCATATATGGAACATCAAGTTTAACTACAATGGATAGTATTCTCTCTTCAAAATAAATTACAATGTTTTCAATTTGTTAGCTTTAGTGGAAGTCTAGGAATAGTGAGAGTGTTAAACCCAGAATACATAGAAGATAAAAATAGAATATGACTCTTAGGAAAGTAGGGAGGATGATAATAAAATATGACCATTAGGAAAGTAGAAAGGATAGCTATAAATATGACCATTAAGATAGAGATAAAATGAGTTGTCTTTAGTAAGACTTTTTGGAAGCTTTTTCGGTGGGTTTTCTGGTCTAATTTCTCTAAACTTTGGCAGAAATTTATTGAAATGACAAGCTTGACAGGTAATCCCTGCACAATTGAAGTGTCCTACAGTTTTTTAGGGTGTTGAATCCATATATAAAGTAAAAAATCCTTTTTAAATAACATAAGTGAAGATTTCACCTCAAATGTTTCCACCAAATTCCAATATCGCAAAGTCCAAAAAGTCGCACTAAAGACAACTCTGAGATAAAATATGGCTATTAGGAAAATAGAGAGAATGTGAACATTGTTGATTTGATATCTATCGCTAATTAATAACTTGTTAATTATAAAATGGAATATAATAGAGGTTATGGTTAAAATTGAATAAATAAAATATATTAATTTCAACAATTAGAATAATATAATAAATGGGAAGAAGGGCCCAAATAATAAGATAATAAAATAATGAACTTGGTCAGATTTATTTTAATACTAAAGTGGAAAATGATAAAATATTTATTTAAATTATTAAATTAGTATTAAAATTATATTAGATTAAGAAGAATTAGAAAAATATGAAATGTGCTCTTTGTTTTAGTTGAAGTATGGGAATAGTGATGTTAATGGTTGTTTGGTTATTATTGTGTTTACTGCTAGGATATAGATATAGAGATAAATTGTTAGGAAAATAGAGAGGATGTGAAGATTGCTGATTTGATATCTATTAACAATAAATAATAATTATTTTTTTTTGGAGGTTGGGAAAGGTTATGGTTAAATTAGAGTAAATAGAATATATTAATTTAAAAGAATTAGAAAAATACCATAAATGGGACGAATGACTAAATTAGTAAAATAATAAAATAATGATTTTGTTCAAATTTATTTTAATATTAAAGTGGAAACGGTAAAATGTTTATTTTCAATTATTAAATTAGTATTATTTAAGTTTAAATTGTTTAATCTGCATAATTCTAGCCCCTGGGGGGTTTTTGGGGAGCTTATTCCATTTTTGTATTCAAAAATGTATTTTAAATAAGACAAAATCTTGAAATAGTATTGTTGGATTTTGGTGAATTTAGTCAAAAATGTTATTTCGTCTATAAGTGAGACTATGCCTTAAAATTATATTAAGTTAGAAGAATTAAAAACATATAATAAATGGATTGAAGTGCCAAATTAATACAATAATAAATTTCGTCAAATTGATTTTAATACTCAAGAGGACATAGTTAAATATTTATTTTAAATTATTAAATTAATATTATAATAATAATAAGTTTTAATAAAATAAAATTTAAAGATAGCATAGGCTATTTGTTAGATTTTTTAGAATGATTTTCAACCTATTTTGTTGTCTAATTTGTCTAGAATTGGACAATGAAATGAAATGATATTTTAACATCCACGAGACTAAAATAGCCTATGGGACAATTAGTTCCTTGCTTTTGGCCTTTTCCAATTCAATCCTTTTCTTATTCAAATTCCAATGCCAAGAAACTGATGCTAACATATTCCCATAACTTTCTCTGATGCTTTTCAAATAATCACATTCCAAAATGAAATGTTTTTCTGATTGCACTCCCTCAGATGTACAAAATGTACACCCTCATTCTTCACAATCTTCTTTAGGCCTTTCCCATCTTCCTGTTTCACACCGAAGTTGATGCAAGTTGGTCCTTAATTGAGAAATAAGAACCCTTTCCCTCCACAGAATGCTAACTCCAATTAACTCTTTTTGTTGTAGAATTCCGCAATGTAGTACTTCTTTCTACCCAACACTTTTCCCCATACCTGTTTATGAAGCTTCTCCATAAGAAAATTCTTTAGCTCCTTGCTATTTTTGGGACAGGCATTGAGGTAGCTCAATTTGTTGTAGATCACACATAGGGTTCAATTCCTCAATGTAGTACTTCTTATTTTTACCCAACTCTTTTCCCGAGATCCGTTTATGTAACTGCTCCATAACAAATTTCTTTAGCTCCTTGCTAATTTTGGCATAGGCATTGAGGTAGATATTCATTTTTTGCATCCATGTGTAGTTTTGTTTCATCCATTGGAATAAAAAATTTGAGGGGTGGACTTTTCACAATCTAAGTGTCCATGTTTTTAAGGGTGCTAGATTCATTGATGCAATCAAAAAGCCAATTTAATCCATACAAATCAAGATTTGACCATAATTTTTTCCACATTCTAGCTAAAAACTCCAAAAACTCCAACAAGTAGACAAGGTCATTAAAAAAATCGATTAAAGTAATATAAGAATATGATTAAATTAGGTTAAGATAATATAAAATAGAATTAAAGAGTTACAAAAATAGAATAAAAAAAATATTTAATTAGATTAAAATTAAAGAACAATTAAAAGCAAAGAAGAATTTAAAATAGTATTTAATTAAATTTAAATTAATGAAGAATTAAAAATAGAGTTAAGATTAAAATTAGGTAATTAACAAAGTAGGGGAAAGAGAATAGGCACAAATAGAGGGTTGGTGATAAGGTAACAAAGAGGAGCAAGTGAAAGGTGAAGGGAGAGGGTAAGTGAGAATGGTTAAGCTTAACATCATAGTTAGGATGATTAGGATTAATTGAGAAAAAAAAAATAGCTTGTTTCCAAGAATGGGTTAATTTTTATCCATCTTATCTATTAAAGTTGTTAGGGTGTTTTTCAATCTCTAGAGCCTCCTTAATGATGTGGTTTGAGTGGAAAGAGGTAGAGGTGAAGATTTTGGTTTCACAAAAAAATTAAATACCTAGTATTGTGGGAGTGTTCATTGATAGTGGATTTAGTGATTCAATTATGGTAGGTGTCTTTCATATGCTCTTTAAGTCGGGCTTTCAAGGATCTTCCTATTTGTCATATGTAGGACATTCCACCGAAGATAGGGATCTCATATATTCTGAGGCCAAGAATGGGGTCATTCTTGTCTTTGGCGAAGCTGAAGAGATTACTAAGGGTTTTCTTGGGTTTGAACAAGGTTTTGAGGTTCCTTTTATAAAGGCTTTTGGAAATATGATCGGTAATTCCCTTAGTATAGGGAAGGGAGACTTTGGCTAAGGGTGGATTGATGGAAAGGCTTTTAAGATTAAAGTGGAGAGCATAATGGAATTATTTTTTGATCTAGGACAAGTTGTAACCATTAGATTTAAGGGATTTGGTCATATGTTCTTTTTCATTGGAAAATGATTGAGAGGAGAAATATGAATGGCACGAGTAGCAAGGGTTTTAAGAACAACATATTTCTGAATATGATTATGGTGAGAGTTAGAATGAATGTACCTATCAGTATGAGTCTTCTTACGATAGAGTTGGTGGGTTATCGGGGTGGTAAGAGACAAGGATGTTAAGAAAGGGAGGGATTGTTTGGATTGAAGCTCCATATTGAATTGGAAGTTGTAAGGAAAGTGAATAAGATGGGAAAGAAAGGTTCTAAGTTCTAGCATACCATGGTACCAAATAGAAAAGATATCATCAAAAAAGAGCTTCCAAAACATAGGTTTTAAGTGGAAGATTTTAAGGGATAAGGTTCCAGAGTGCCCTGTGAAAATGTTGGCAACAATAAGGTAAAGGGAGGAACCGATGGTTGTGTGCTCAGGTTTCTCATAGTAGCCTCCATTAAAATTGAGGAAAGTGGTGGTGAGGAAAATTTTGATGAGTTTGAGGATTTTAGAGTCAACTACTTTGTAAATGAGGTCGATGGCTTGTAGCATAGGGTTTTGGTGAAGCCTTTTAACAACCTTGGGTTAAACTACATATAATAAAGGTTAATAAAGTCAAAATAAGACCAAGATCATGGGACAGGTGTTCCAAGATGAATGTTGAGCAAATCACTATAGTAGGCATCACTTTCAGTTTATTAATGGCTAAGGAAATTGGCAAATGAATTAGCCAAGGCAAAGAGCCATTAATTGGCATTTTATTTATGAAAATAAAGGAAAATAGGAGAAAAGGAAGACTAAGAGACATATATTTGCATTAGAGGGATATTAGAGGAAAAATGAAGGAAAAGTAAGATAATAAAGGCCTCATGATAAAAGAGCTTCTAAGGATTAGTTAATAGTTTTTTATCAGTTTAGATTTGGAATTAGTTTCAAAGA
>APFE031516768.1:0-14190 GCA_000404065.3 Pinus taeda | reverse complement strand
AGGGAAGTCCCAAATAGATTTCCATTGAGCTGGGTTGGGAGGGACATGAGGGATAGCAGTGAATCTTTTGTATCCTTCGGAAACTGTATAAGAGCCGGAAAGAGAGCCCCAACCTCTCTTGTCTTTGGAGGTGGCCTTAGATGGCGATTTGCCTTGGAGCAGGTCTAACAAGAGAGAAGCATCCTCCTGCAACAGGTTGGGGACCTCCCCCAAATTCCAGCCGTCCCAGGAACTATCCGGAGCTTCCTTCCACTTCGAGATATCCCACAAAGTATGGCGGTTGCAAGTTTGAAGCCAGCCTTTGATGTTTGCAAGCTCTGCCACTTGGTTCAAAGGTTGATCCCCCAAGATTGAATCATCCAAGATATTGATTTTCCTGCCATTCCCAGGAATCCAATAAAGATAGTGAATGAATTGCTCCCTGGCAGCATTGCAAAGGTTGAAGATCGGGGATCCTTTTAACAGTCTTGGGGGCTTATCTAGGCATCTTAGACGCTGCCCTTGGAAGTATTTCTTCCAAAGGACTTTTTTACTCCAGCTAGTCTTCCCGGAAACTATATTCCACAGAATTTTGGATCCCAAAGCTAGATTTTGCGCAGCCAAGTTGCGCATGTGGAGGCCTCCTTCCTGAAACGGTCTCTTGAGGATTTCCCAATTCACTAAGTGGATCCTCCTGTCGTTGTTATTCCCCCCTTCCCATAGGAATCTTTTTAGCAGGCTGTCCAGTTTGCTAAGAAAAGATTTGGGAGCAAGAAGAATAGAATTTTGGTATAGCGGCATACTTAATAGGACAGATTTCATCAGGATGACTTTCCCTGCGTTATTCAACCAAGATGCTCCCCAGGCTTGGATTCTATTTTTTATTTTATCAATCAGAGGCAACCAGTGAGCAGATTTTGGTTTAGATTTGAAGATTGGAATCCCGAGGTATTTGAATGATTCCCAATTACGGGTTCCTTCCATTTCTAATAGTCTTGCTATGTCAGCCAGCTCCTTGGTTGAGCAATTCCAGCCATAAATAGAGCATTTCCTGTAGTTGATTTTGCTACCCGAGATCGACCTATAAGTGTCCAACTCCCTCTTGAAGTGTTTGGCAGAGAGTAGGCTGGCTCCTCCGAGTAATAGGGTGTCATCGGCAAACTGGGCATGGTTGATGTCTTTCGTCCTTTGAGTGGTTCTGAGGCCTGGCAGAGTATGATTTTGCTGATTATGATCAAGTTGGAAGCTGAGCACCGAGGCCTGAATGGCAAAGAGAAGCGGAGATAGGGGGCAGCCCTGTCTGAGGCCCCTAGAGGCCTGAAAGAAGTTTGTAGAGCGGCCATTGACCAGAGGCGCAATCCAGGGAGAGGCAATACACGCTTTCACCCAATTTATGAAGACTGATGAGAATCCTAGCTTCTTCATTACTGCGAACAAAAAATCATGTCTCACCCTGTCAAAAGCGTTTGCCAGATCGAGCTTTATCACCAATCCTTTCTCCTTTCTTTGACAGCTGGAGTGAACAGCTTCTTGCACCAGCACTATATTGTCCAGAATCTTTCTTCCTTTTATGAAACCGCCTTGGTTTTCAGGGATAATGGCTGGCAGCATGTTTTTAAGCCTTTTGGCTATGATTTTTGAAACTAACTTATAGCTTGTATTGCACAGGGATATCGGCCTAAACCTGCTGAAGTCTGAAGCACCTTTCTCTTTAGGGATCAAAGCAAGAAAGGCAGAATTAATACCTTCGCCCATTTTAGCACAATTTTGGGACTTTCTGACCATTCTCAAAAGGTCTTTTTTAATTGTTGACCAGCATGTCAAGAGAAACCTGACTGAGAACCCGTCCGGGCCTGGGGCTTTGTCAGGGTCCATGCTGTCCAGAACATCCTTTACCTCTTCCATACCAATCGGAGCTGTTAGCTTGGCATTATCCGAGTCCTGAACGCAATTGGGAATTAGATCGAGCGGATAGAGATGAGGGTCGATCGCTGGCTCTTCAGGGGTCGTATAAAGATCCTGATAATAGGAATAAGCAGCTCTCTTAATGCCTTCAAAATCCTTAATTACAGTGTCTTGATGATGAATCTCTGAGACTGATTTAAAGTTCTTGCGGGCCTCAGCTTGTTTATGAAAGAAGCTGGTGTTTTTATCTCCAGAGTGCAACCATAAAGTTCTCGACTTTTGTCGCCAATATTCTTCCTCCTCCCTGCTTGATCTGTGGACTTCTTTTTGAAGCTCGACTTCTTTTTGTAACATGCTCGGGGAAACTGGGCTTTGCTCCATGTCAAGCTGATGGACAACCAGCTTGTTTAGAGTTTCTTTTCTCTAGGCCATTGGGGATTTCAGATTTTTGGCCCATTCTTTTAGATTTATTTTGAGGGTCCTAATTTTCTCTTCCCACACAAAGAACGGGGAGCCGAGGACAGGCTTATTCCAGGAATCAGATACCACCTCTTGAAAGCCCTCTTGCTGAATCCAAAGAGGGCTAAAACGGAAAGGAATGGGGCCAAAATTAGAGTCCTGGGAGAGCTCGAGAAGGATGGGCTTATGATCAGAGGTGAGATTAGGAAGGATTTTAGAGGAGGCTATAAGGCCACAAGTCAGGAAAGAGTTATGGACAAGAAATCTATCCAGCCGGGCAGCAATATGGCTAGGGCCAATTCTTTTGTTGGACCAGGTGAATTTACCTGAAGAGGGCTTAATGTCTTCCAGGTCCCAGCCCAACATAATATCTTCAACCCATTCTCTGGCAGGGTCCCTTACAATGGAGCCTCCCTTTTTCTCTTCGAGGGCTAGGGTGACATTCAGATCCCCGACAATAATGATATTCCCAGGGTTTTGCTCTAAAAGAAAAGATTGAAGCGAGTTCCAGCAATTTTTTTTTTCATTGGGCAAAACAGGAGCATAAACATTAAACATACTTACTTGCTGCCCAGATTCCTTGTGAAGAAGCTGAGTGAGGAGCCAGTGGTGGCTGCTTTTTTCTTGAAGAAAATCATACGTGTCGCTGTTCCAAAAGGTGGCTATTCCACCAGAAGCACCTCTTGTGCTGACCGCTCTTCCTTGACCTTTTTTCCAAAAAACTTTGCTTGACTGGAGGAGGGAGAGTTCCTCCATCTTTGTCTCCTGGATGAGGAGGATTTCCGGCGAGTACATTCTCACTATGTCTTTCAAGGCTTCTTCTTTCGGCCTACTGCCTAATCCTCTACAATTCCAGGAGATGTATTTCATTATTTATTGATGTGGGGGGAAGAGGCTCCTATTGGAGCCTTGTTGTTCTTGCGCCCGGATCTGGTGTTCATCATAGCTTTGAGGGTTTTTTGGGACCCCTGGAGAACATCTGAGTAAGTTTTTTCCTCTCTCAGTTTCTTCTTGGATTTACGCCCTCTGGTCGTCTTGATAGGGGAGATTAGCGAATTGTCGGTCTCGGAATCCCTGTCTTCTGAGTCTCCCTCAGAGTCTGAGGCTAGACTAATGTGTTCTTCGCTGCCTTCGTTTCTTTTCTGACAGTCCTCTGCTGGAGGGACATTTGTTTCGTCTTCTGATTCTTTCACTTGCTTCCCCTTGTTTTTTGAATCCTCTTGGGAGTCCTTGATGTCCACTTTTTCTCCAGAGGAGGGGCCGGCTTTAGCAAGGGGCGGCTTCCCCATAGAGGCTGAGGTGTTCTTCCCCGGCGCTATTGGAACTGCCTTACCATTTCTGATTTCTTTCCATCCTTCTTCTTCAACCGAGATCCCTGATGGCGCTCGTGGGCAGTTTCTCTGAAAGTGACCGTGCTCCTGACAGGTGCGGCATTTGAAAGGAAGCTCGTAATCCAGCTTCTGGTAGTGCTGCCAATCTCCAACTTTGAGTTTGATCGCTTCTGGAAGGCCGGCTTCTAAGTCCACTTCCACGCAGATTCTAGCGCATGTGTATTGGCCCTTGTGATCAGCTTTGTCAATGAATCGACCCAGCCCATTCCCAATCTTCTGCAGGGATTGGTAGCTCCAACAATGAATCGGAAGATTGGGCAAACGGACCCAGACAGGCGCCTCCTTCGGGACATCGACAGAAGGGTCAAAATCGGGGTTCCATTTATTTAGATACAGTCCTTGGTTTCCCATGAAATATGGGCCGTTTCTAAACACCAGATCTCGGTCTTCTTTAGTGGTAAATTCAAAAATAAAGTATCCTCGTCCCACAGCGTAACAGATCACGTCATTTTGCAGCTGGGGTCTCCAGTTCCTCTGAATCCAATCATCCGTGGTTTTGGTGGAGGGCCAATGACCCATAAACTGCCCGACCAGACCTCTTTCTGACAGAGCAAGAGCTATTTTGATCGGTTGATCCTCTGGCAGATCTATCTCTGGAATTTCTTCAAGTTGTTTTATAAATTTTGGGGGCTCGGCATTCTGAATCTTCTTCCCTTTTTTCGTCAGGAGCCTTCGAAATGCTTCAGCGGAGGAAGAGGGAGGGGTGGGAGCGGACTCCCCACCCCCAGGGCCGCTCATGGCAGCGCACAGCAGTGGATGGCGGCGGCAGACCTAGGCTCGGCTCAGAGCAGAGCAGATCGCGCGGCAGCAAAAAAAAATGATAGAAGTCCATTATTGCTATTGTTGTGCCCTTACATTATTATTTTTATGTAGGCACTAATTATATTGTGACCCCTTAGATGCTTATATATACCAAGGAGGTCTTGTCATTTGTATCATCCAGGAATGGTTCATTTATGTGATGTAAAGGAGGTTTCTCCCTCGAAGAGGCTATTTCTTAAGTCATTGATCTATCTTTTCTTCTGATTTGTGAGCTACTTGCTTAATATTAGGTATAAGATCTTTGATACTCTAGACCTTTGTTGCTTGAAATAAGACATCTTTGTATTTTCGCTATAACGTTTTTTATAGGAGGATTTAGAAGATAAAATTTTGACCCCATGCAGCATAACTATTGGTGAAATCTATGTAAAAAATTAGATTTTGGTTCGCTATACTTTTTCAAATATGGTCCGAAGAAGTTATGGTTTTTGTAGGCTACAAAATTCAATCTAAAATAGGTGACTGAAGGAAAATCATGACGACTTTCGCTTTGAGCATTGGATTTGAATTTCGTAAATAATGGCTGAAATCATGTGGATTGTATTTTTTCATGTATCATTTTCAAGGCCAAAGGTCAAAACAAGGACATGTGGCACTCCTTACAAGTTCTCTCTACTGAACCATTCTATAATTAGGTCATCATGGGAGATTGGTCATAATGTTTCCTTGAAGAATCTAATCTTGGTCAGACTTGTGGCATTGGAAATAGTACTTAGAGGGATACCACAGGATGAAAATTTAGACCTTGAAGATATAAAATTATAGAGATATAACAATTTCAATATTGAGCTCCTAAAAAGCAAGAAAAATGTGTGCATTTTTTTTTAAATTGCATAATGTTTGTTTGAAAAATAAGTTTGAAGTGATTCAAAGGGCATAGTGAAGCATAGATATTGTTGTTTGATTTCAAAATGCCTTAAAACCAAAAAATGGACGCACCTAGTAAGAAACTAGAAATTTCTACTATGATGCATGAATAAGAGGAAGAAATACAACATGATATATCAAAATTACACAACCAAGTGCAACAAATTTCTCTCTCGCAAAAAGTAACCAAAAATGAATGGAAGGTAAGATGGATGGTTTGGAGAATGGTTTAAAATAAGACATGAAAGGTTAGAAGGATATATTAAAAGAATATATGGAAGTTTTGAAGGATGGATTAAAAGCAAACATGGAAGGTAAGATGGATGGTTTGAAGGAAGGTTTGCCAAAATTGATACAATAGATGCTTCCTAATGGCGAAAAGGTATTTCATGAAACTCATGATGAGAATAAAAGGAATGTTAATCATGATTTTAGATACTTTAATTTTGGATTGAAGCTGTTATGGATCTGACTTGCAAATATATCAAATGATACCAATATACCCAATAGTTGTAAATATTCACCAGAAATAACAAGATCGGAATATAGATAGAAAAGTTTCTTTATTGATCAAACCCTTAAGGCAGGGTATCACCACACAATCACTCCTTAAGAAAGGAGAACACTCCACAAGCCATATGCTTGCCAATACAATATTCCTTGACATCTCTCAATGGGGAGCCTCTAGCCTTTATATAGACCTCATACATACAATACCATGGGTCATTACCATGGTTCCCTCAATACCATATATATAATACCACGGGTTTATCTTATAACTATGGCCCATCCCATTATTACATTATTCCCTTGGGTACCTCCCTCTGTACCCCATACTATCACCCCTAGTTATACTACATTCCACCCCCCTTACACATGTTTTGTCCCTGAAACATAAGAAGAAAAAAAATAATAAGATCTACTCAACAGGGTAGTCCACTGGTACCATGCATGTGCATCTAGCCATCCCAGAGACAGGTGATTACTCAATCTAGCTAGTGCCTCACTCGCTTGAGATGGGAGTTGATCCTGGAGTTCCTATGTGTTGATGTGTTGTGGGTGGATTGTTGCACTTCTTTATCTATCATGCAGGGTTTGTTGTTCTTGTTGCTGATTCATTGCCACCTTATTGGTTGTTTTCTTACTGGGTGAGGTGGGTGATGATATGTTAAATTTTTAACCAATGGTGTATCTTTCTTTAGTTCACCACCTAATTGAGCTTGATTGGTAGCTGGTACATGTTGTGGCGCCTGTTGTTGTTTCTTATCTTCCAATATTACTTCAACCACAAATTCCTCATCTAATGTGTTTGTCCTTGGAACATCTTTTGCTTCAGCCTTCTTAGACTCGACATGTTTATTGATGGAAATATCTTGTAATGTAATTTTCTTCTTTTTATACCAGAGCTTCAGGAATTTCTTTTGCACGTTAATATTGACAGTACCAACAGATTCCATCCAAGAGTATCCCAAACAACATCCACATTAGCCATATTTGAAGCATAAAAATCATAATGCAATACATAATTATCCATAGAAATCTCCAGATATTTAAAAACTTGCACTTGCTCATTATTAACTTGTGTATGCTCCATTTTTTTAGCTAGAATTTGCAATCTTTTTGCGAAATTAACATTTATAAAATTTTGCTTGCAACTAGGATTTATAAACACAATTATCTTCTCCTTCTGAATACATCCATGAACCTATAATAGGAATATACTAGTAGAAAATAACCCCTGAAATGTCTCATTCCCCTGTTTTCTAGCATGAGACCATTTATCCACAAGGAGTTTTTCAAATTCTTCATCCAAAAGTTTGGACAACTGCTTGCTATCAAGTGAGTTCCACCATATGGTAGCCTCTTCTTTCATACTAAGCCATAGGAAACTTTTCCAACATTTTGGATGGTTTTTTCTTAAGATATGTTATGAATTCTTCAACAATAGGACCATTATGTTTCCCTGTAAAAAAATGCTTGCTAAAAGCCATGAAGAGGGTTTTGAAAAAATCACTTACTTGGGGAAACATTAAAATGACCACCACTCTGTCAATATTGCTCAGAATCCCTATTATGACCTATTTTTGGAAATGGAACAACCATTATGCATCTTCCCATGTAATAGAAATCCTGATCTAGGCACTGGAATTTTAGGTTCGCACTACAAATGTCTCGCCGTCACAAAAATTTCTGGAAAAAGAGCTGATTTTAAATTAGTGATATCTCCCTCATCCGGACTCCGATTCGACCTTTTTGTTTTTTAAATTGGGTATTCTTTTCACAGAGAACCCAAATCTGCAATTACATTCTACAATTTTTTCGCCAAAATGTACATATTTGATCTGCAAACTCACCACTCCAAAAATTTCTACAACACAACTGATTTTTAAATCAACGATATCTCCCTCATCAGGACTCCGATTCAGCTATTTTTTTTTTTAAGTTGGGTATTTTTTCACAAATAACCTAGGTCGACAATTAGATTCTAAAAATTTCTGTCTGATCTGCAAACTCGTCGCCCCAAAATTTTTTGCAAAAAAAGGAATCTCTTTGCTTGCCCAAGAAAGTGCTCTGATACCACTTATTGTGGATCTAACTTGCAAATATATTAAATGATACCAATATATCCAATAATTGTAAATAATCACCAGAAATAACAAGATTTGAATATAGATATAAATGCTTCTTTATTGATAAAACCCTTAAGGTAGGGTAACACCATACATACAATCACTCCTTAAGGAAGGAGAACACTCCAAAAGCCATATGCTTGCCAATACAATATTCCTTGACATCTTTCAATGGGGAGTCTCTAGCATCTTTATAGGCCTCATACATACAATACCATGGGTTATTACTATGGTTACCTCAATACCATATATCTAATACCACGTCTTTATCTTATAACTATGGCCCATCCAATTATTACATTATTCCCTTGGGTACCTCCCTCTGTACCCCATGCTATCCCCCTAGGTATACTACAGATGACCGACCACATTCCAAATATCGATATAAGGATGTTTGATTGCAAGTATCTGGTAACATGGATACTACAAATGGAGCAATATTTTGATCTACATGATGTGCAACACACACAAAAGGTACACATTTCATCTTTATATTTAGAACCCAATCAACTTGTATGGTATCAATGGCTTTTCTCTCATAAACAAATTGTTACTTGGTTAATTTTTATAGAAGAAATGATAGCACATTATGTGGATACAAAGAACAACACCTTTTTTATCCAATTGATAAATCTCAAACATAAGGGTTCAATGGCAAATCACATTGAAGAATTCCAAAAGTTGAATATCAGGGTAACTAATATTCCAAAGTATCATAGGATTGATGTCTTGATAGGTAATTTGAAGGATAACATCCAACATGAGGTTCACGTTTGGGAACCTCATTCTCTGGAGAAGGAATTCGGGGTGGAAAGAAAAGTTGAAACCAAAATTATGGCAACAAGGGAGTCTACCACTCACAATTATAAAGATGGAAGTGTTTATAATCCCAGCCTTTCACAACCTATAGGTTGACACCACAAAAAATGGAGGAAAAAAGAGAAAAATGGATTTGTTACAATTGTGATAGAAAATACACTAAAGGTCATAAGTGTGTCGAGAAGAAATTATTTTACATATATTGTGAAGAGGAGGAATAAGAGGAACAAGAAAAATCAAAAGAAGAGAATATAAACCAAGAACCGACCCGAGAGAAAGTAGAGATGAGTCCTACCATATCTTGTAATGCATTGGAGGAAATTAACATTCCTCAAACTCTCAGTATAGAAGGATATATCAAGAAGAAAAAGTTATTAGTGTTGATTGATTCAAGTAGTACCCATTATTTTATCCATTGTAAGAGTGTCAAGTGATGGTTGCAAATGGAGGAAATATAAATTTCTCTAGAAAGTTCCATAATATCAAGCTAACCATGGGGGGATATGTATTGAATATTCCAATGATTTCCATTCCAATGGGTGGTGCTGAAGTTGTACTAGGAGTCCAATAGTTACAATCTTTGGGTACCATAGATTTTAATTTTCAAGAACTATTCTTGAAATTTTCTTGGGAAGGAAAGGAAATTTAATTAATGGGCATCACAAAGAAACTAGGGAAGATAATTAACTCTAGTGGCATGAAAAACATTTTGAAGAAAGAAAAATGGGGTAGAATTGCATAATTATGTTCACTAGAGATTCAAACATCGAAATCATATATTTCTCTAGATCTCCAAAAAGCCTTAGACAATCATTCCAAGGTATTTGAGGCTCTGAAAGGCTTCCCACCTATTCATGATTATGATCATGCTATTCACTTGATGCTAGGAAGTGTTCCTCCAAACATCAAGACTTACAGATATCCCTATTCCCAAAAGAGTGAAATTTAATGTATGGTTGCAAAAATACTAGAGGTCGATATAATTCAACCTAGTCAAAGTTCTTTCTCAACTCCAGTATTATTGGTGCATAAGAAGGATGGATAATGGTGTATGTATCTGGATTACAGGAATCTCAACAAGTTCAGTATTAAAAATAAATTTCCCATTTCTATCGTTAATGAATTTTTGGATGAATTACATAGATCAATTTACTTCACCAAGATGGATCTTCATTCAGGATATCATCAAATTAGAATGAAGATTGAATACATTCTGGAAACAACATTAAGAACTCATGAAGGTTATTATCACTTTTTAGTAATGCCTTTTGCCCTTACTAATATGCCTTCCACATTTCAAGGTTTGATGAATTCCATTTTGAAACCCTTCCTTAGAAAATTTGTGTTAGTATTTTTTGACGATATACGACTCTAAAACAATTCTTGGAGGGATCATGCTTAACATGTTGACAAAGTGCTCAAACTATCGAAGGAGAAACAATTAAATGAAAAAACCTCCAAATGTTTCTTTGGAGTACAAGAAGTGGAATATTTGGGTCATATTGTATCTCATGAGGGTATTAAGGTAGACCCTAACAAAATTAAAGCCATTAAGGAATGGAAAATCCCCACAACCCTAAAGAATATTCAAGGATTTCTCAGGTTGATGAGGTATTATTGCATGTTTGTTAATAATTATGGGAGAATAGTAGTGCCCCTAACAACATTAATGAGGAAATATGTGTTTTCTTGGAATCTAGAAGCAACTAAGGCCTTCAAAAATATTACAGAGGCAATGTGCCAAGCACCGGTATTAGCTACACCAGACTTCACAAAAACATTTATTACGGAATGTGATGCATTAAGAAATGGAATTGGTGTTGTTTTAATGAAAGAAGGAAGACCCACTACTTTTGAAAGTCGTCCAATCAAGGGAAGGTATTTACAAAAACCTATTTATGAGAAGGAAATATTGGAAATACTACATGTATTAAAGAAATGATCACCTTACCTAATGGGAAGACACTTCAAGTTAAAAAAAATCACGATACTCTTAAATACTTTTTGGAACAAAGATTGTATTTAAAAGATAAGTGAAAATGGGTCACAAAGATGTTGGGTTATGAATTTGAAATCATCTACAAGAAAGGGAAGGAAAATGTTGTTGCAGATGCACTCTCAAGAAAGGACAAGGATGTGGAAGAATTTCTCTGTGCCATTTATATTATTCAACTTGATTGGATAACTGGAGAAAATGATGAATGAAATAATGAGAGGTGTTGACACTCATTCAAAAGTTGTACCAAGATCGTAATACATCTGCTACATTTATTTGAAAAAATGATTCATTATGGTGCAAATATTGCTTATATATTTGTACGAATTCCCAAATCAAATCAAATATTCTTTTTGAATTGTAAACCTCACCAATAGGAGGGCACACGAGATATTTAAAAGCTTACCACAAGGTCAAGAAGGAATTTTTTTGGGATGGCCTTAAATCTGACATTCAAAAGTTTATGGGAAAATGTTTGGTTTGCTAACAAAATAAAGTTGAGGCAATTAAAACATTGGGTCTATTACAACCTTTAGCCATTCCAAGTCAACATTAGGAGGAGGTCTCAGTGCATTTTATGATAGGTTCACCCAAGTCTAAAGGAAAGAGTGTAATCGTGGTGGTAGTTGATAGAATTACCAAGTATGCAAATTTTTGTGCATTATCTCATCCTTTTAAAGCCAATATAGTTACTATCTCATTTATGGAAATAATTCAAAATCTACATGGAAACCCAAAGATTATTGTAAGTGGCAGAGATCCCATTTTCACTGGAAATTTTTGGATAGAATTATTTTCTTGTCTTGGTACTCAATTAGCTCACAGCTCATCTTATCATCCTCAATTTGACGGGAAAACTGAGAAAATGAACAAATTTTTGGAAGGATATCTTCGTTGATTTGTATCTAATAAAAAAACACAATGGGGCAAGTGGTTACCTTTGGCTAAATGGTGGTATAATACTTCCTTCCATACTGCAGCAAAAATGGCCCAATTTATGGCACTTTATGGATATCATACACCATCCATCACATCCTTAAGAGAAAATTCTAAGGTTCAAGCAGTAGAAGATCAAATCGAGCATCGAAAACAAGTTCTCTAACTTTTAAAGGATAACATGAATTTGGCGCAGAATCGAATGAAACAAAAGGGAGATCAACATCGCAGTGAAAGAAGTTTTAATGTAGGTGACTGGATAGTTTTAAGGCTACAATCATGCACACAAATGTACCTCAAGCAAGATAAGAAGGATAATAAATTATCACCCAAGTATTATGGTTCTTACAAAGTATTGCAAAATATTAGTGCTATGACATATGAATTGGAGCTGCCTACATCTTCACAAGTACACCCAATTTTGCACGTTTCATGCTTAAATAAGGTTATAAGCAAAAATCTCACAGTTCGAACAATAATGCTAGAACTTGAAGAAGGAAAGATCATATTGAAGCCTGAAGAAGTAACGAAAAAAAGAACTTGGCACCCATGAAATTGATCAATTTTAGAGTATCTCAGTAAATGGAAGAACTTAATTGCTGAAGGTTCAACATGGGAGGATGATAATTTTATACAAAAGCATCCAAAACTACTCAAGCATTAAGGAAAACATGTTTTCAAAGGAGAGGGGCATGTTAGGTCCCTATAATACTACTGTAGCCCCATTATTGTTATTATTAGTGTATCCCCCTTATTTTTATTGTTGTGCCCATGTAGCCCCCATATTGTTATTGTTGTGATCCATAGAAGATCACTACTATTATTGTTGCATCCTTACATTATTACTGTTATGTAGGTTCTAATTGTATTTTGACCCCTTAGAATCCTATATATTCCAAGGAGGTCTTCTCATTTGTATCATCCAAGAATGGTTCATTTGTGTGATGTAAAGGATGTCCCCCCTTGAATACGCTATTTCTAAAGTCACTGATCTATCTTTTCTTCTATTTTGTGAGTTGGTTGCACAACATAATTGTTACCATATGAAACTCTAACTATATTTGTTTTCCTAGATTTCATCTTTTTGGAAATAATACTTGGGGGGGGGTTGAATCAGTATTATCAAATCAACAATTTAATTTTCAAAACTGATTTGTATGCGCTACTTCAACTTATTGAACTAGCGTGTATATGGAACTATACTTAATGCAACCAACGTATATGTAGAGATATTTTAATTTACCCAAATTATCATGCATTGAATTTTAACCAGTATATCAGGAATTCATTAGACAGTGCAATAAAAACAAAATAAAGCATCACACATAAGTAACACACATGAACACCAAGATATAAGGTGGAAACTCAATGTGGGTGAAAACCACCTATTGTAATCATATCTATATTCTTTTAATAATAAGAGAATTATGTTTACAATTTTGTACTCGTGTAGTCTTATACCAGTACGTAGGCTTCTACCTGCAGAAGGCTACAACCTTCTCTCGTTCTCTAGCTTCTACTAGAAGGGAGCTACAATCCCCTAGCTCTTGTACTAGCTGATATGTTTACTAGTATGTAGGTGCCAGCGTATAGAAGGCTACAACCTTCTCTTTTCTTCCAAGGACTACGTTTCATAAAATTTTAAACTGGATCCATCAATAACATCAATCTATCATAAAATATATCTACATCAACCAATCTCCTTCTGAATCAACCACAACCGACTCTATCAATCACTCCGTCAATATGATCATTTAGAATGTTGTTACCAGAATATAGTAACTAGAACCCAAGCCAGAACCTAGAACACTGCAATAACAAACATAATCAACTAAAACAAATTTTATAAGGTATATGCTATTTTCATTTGTCGAACCTACGTGCATATGCACTTTCCTCAAGGTGAACAAGCGTATAGATCTGCGAATCAAATTTATGATGTATACGCTGCTTTGATATGCAGAATCAATGTGTATACACTCATTTTCTAAAGTGAACATGCATACAGATCTGTAAATGATGCTTTAAACATTACAACTATTCCAAACTTCAGCCATACCTAGATCATCATATTTACAGGCTACAACATGCGCCCGCTATTCAGATAAATGATCAAACCACATAAAGATAATTCATTTCAACCCTTGAGATCCTAATACATCATTAGATCTTATCCTTCATCAATTGCTAAGGTTCATCCTTGGTTTAGATCAAGCACAACAACATAAGTCAATAACCTGCATATTATATCTCACACTCCATTAGATATTTGATACTTGCACACCTTGGCATAATGATCTTCTCCCCCTTTTATAATCTTAGGCCATTCTCAATACCATAGAACATAACCACTTATAACCAATACCTTGGACCAAATACCTGGGAT
>APFE031516765.1:23007-48114 GCA_000404065.3 Pinus taeda | reverse complement strand
TATATAATTTTCATTTATTATATTAAAAATTTGCTCTGAGACTGGTTAACTTTCCAATTTTAAAAATTGAAACTACTATTTGTGTGACCAGTGAAGTGAAGTGTGAATATATATATATTAAAAATGCAATTAATTCCACATGCCTGTCTACTCAACCGTGACCCTTTTCACACTCTTTCCCGCACATTTTCTTTCCCATACGTCTACTCTATCGCAACTCTTTTTATACTCTTATCGAAACCAAATCAAATCGGAGATGTATGTTGAATTGGAAACGACCGTGAGTGCCCAATGGTAGCCATCTCGCACGCGAAGACGACGTATGGACGATATTGGGGTGGCTGAGTGAACTCTCATTTTAATGTGTGATAACTAAAGAGTGTGATAATAGTAGTTACGGGCAAGTTTTATAAACGTATATGTGGAAAAGAGTTACCTAAAAAAAAATTATTATGTTCATAAATTCAACTTCACTTCTAAACTCGAAGAGAAATAGTATATGGGAGTCAATATTTCATTTGGGATTTTTAACAAAAAGAAGTATATTGGAGTTAACATTCTTTGGAGAGCAAAAATTTTTATTGCTCCATTAAGAATTAAGTAACATCAACTTAGGTGTGACACTGGATGGTGAAAGAGACCTAAAAAAGTTTGGGAAGCAATACTTTTTGCACTTCTTGGCAGTGAAATGAGAAAAACATTTTATTTTGGAATGTGATGCTTTCAAAGACACCAGGGACACTTAGGGACACTTATGGCAGTATGTTAGCCTCAATTCCTTGGCATTATCTTTTGATTAAGGACACTGTTAGAAAGTTAGGTCAGCACATTATCAATTTGTTGAGTCAACTCAATATCAATTTGAGCAAAAAAAAGATTAAATTGCTAAAGGTCAAAAATAAAAAAGTTATAGTCTCATACACTATTTTTAATTTAGTAAATGTTAAAATATCATTCATTCATTCAAATATTAAAGTACAATGATTAATAATTTATTAAATATATACTATAAAATTTTAAGCGTTAATTTAGGGTTGTGGTGGGGAGAAAAATGGTTTTCTTCACCTTTATCTAAATTTATAATTTTAAATCAACGAAAAAATTTGCACAAGTTAGATATCATTTTTGTTCGCTTTTCTCCGTAACAAAATTGGTTATCAACCTTAATGTTAATACTCATACTAATTTTAATATTAATGTTATTATTAACTTTAATATTAAATTAGGAAATTAAAAATGTTAATATTAAGTTTGAAATATTAAAATGATTTACAAGATTTTAAAATTATATGGAAATAAGTAATTAATAATATAATTTATTAGCATTTTAATATAATAATTTAAATAATATATTATATTTCTCCAAATTGGTATGCCTAATTAGGCCGATAGGCCTTCTTTTGAAAGAGACTTTCGTCATCCTTTTCATTGTAAGGTTGACACCTGGCTTTTCTTTCAACAACAGCCAAATTGACATCTTGCTATTTTGCATCTTGCAGTTTCGCATTTGTTAATGCCACTGTGTGCGCTGTTAATACGTGGATTGTGGAATGTTTGCCCAACCTGCGTGTGGTGCGGTGAACGTGTGCCCAGGCTGCGTGCATGCTCCTCTCTGGACGATCTCCAAGATTAGTACCTAAGGAATCGAACCCCACTCCAGCGTGATTGAGACTGAAAATTTGTGGAAGGTGAGGGAGTTGTGGCGTGCCAACATTAGCAATGCGGAAGTTTTCCAAATAGACGCACTGAATTTTCCACCTTATCAGTCCGTTTTCTGCTTTTCCTCCATATCTGTCCATCTGTTTTCTGCTCTTCCTCCATATCTGTCTGTTTTCTGCTCTTCATGTTCTCTTCCACACCCTCTGCAATAATGTTTTTGTGCTTTTCCACTTACTGCTGCAATAATGTGTCCCGTTTTTGTTGTGCAATCTGTTGTGCACGACCTAGCCCTTTGTTGTTTCGTATACACTGTTTACACCTCCGTTTTATTGTTCAGAAATTGTTCACTCAGGTGCTCAGTAAGTATACACTGTTTACACCTCCGTTTTACTGTTCAGAAATTGTTCCTGCTCAATTTTCAGGTCAATGCTCTCAAAAATGGGTTTTATGATCCCATTCCCTCTCATTTTGCTTCCAACGTTTTAATTTTAGTTCATTGTTTTCTTAGTTTTCTCTTATGGGTTTTTCAATGGCAGGTACAACTCTGTTTCCCTGTTCAGAAATTGTTCGCCCAGTTCCCAGGTTCTCATAATTCTTCTCTTTAAATTGCAGGTTAGTGCTCTCAAAAATGGGTTTTCTGATCCCATTCTCTCTCTTTTTGCTGGTTTTTCCTATTCCTGGCTGTATTATATAAATTACCCTAGCTTATTACACAATATTGCAGAGCAATTGCTTTTAGCTGTATGGTTAGTGTCCTGTTAGATGATAAGTAACTTGTACCATTTTCTAGAAAGCACCACTCTGCTCCTAAGGTCGTATTTCGCCTGATCTCCTCACTACAGAAGAAGAAACCCTAACTGATTAAATCTCCATAGAAATTTGACCCCACCATTCACCGTCTAATCTTCCATTGGCTCATCATCGTCTATTTCTTCAATTCTCATTTTCTTTACTGCTTGGGATGCATCAGCATTAAAATAGGCAGATTTTGGAATTTCTATCAAGATATCCGATTTTGCACCAGTGTTTTGGTTAATGATTCCCCCATTCCTGTCCACGTGATAAGATAATGTTTGCTGCTCAGGCACTGCATCAATGTATACTGTACTGTTCTCATCAATCTCCCCATTGATGAGCATCCAAGATAGCTGAGTGAGAACTTTACTTTTCAACCATCGTTGCAAGGGGTGAGCACCATAAACCTGCAAGTACCACGTTACCACGTTATCCATTTAGAGGTTTTAAATGAGAATCCCCAACTAGGTCTTGCATTTTACTCACAAATTTTGACCTAAATTTCCCGTAAACCACAAAGGCTAATAATGATCCTGCCTGCACCTTTGCACTACCGAACACGGGTTGTATCACCCGAGATGGAGAGACGTTTCTCGAATATAGATCAAGCCCCACGGAACAGGGAGAAGGGTCCCCGGGAAAGGGAAATGCAAAGACATGACTACTGGGGTCGGGAACACATCATATGGAAAAACAGACTTTGAATAAGAAACTAAAACAAAGAGATTGTTTTACTTCTAGGATGATAGGCTTCCCAAAGGACAATATACAAAGCTGAGACCCCACTTTTTAAAATCATGGTAGGAGGGAACATCAAGATACACATTTATATTTTTTTGATGTATGAATAATTAAAAATACTTGGAATTTATATCAATAGGATTCTTTCACTAATTATGTGAAAGTTTGTATGAAGAACATTATGTGAAAATTGAAATGCAGAGCATCGAAATTCAAAATCGGAAAATCTGAAACTGAAGGCAAAAATTGAGAGAATTGAAAATCTGAGAAAATGAAATTGTAAACTGAAAAGTCCTGCGCTTTTAATATTCACTGTTGGCCACCACAACCAAAACTCTACAAAACATCAAACTCCTAGAATAACTTTCCACACAGGTTTATATGACAGGGCATGGAAAATAGAAATCAGACCTTGAATAAAATTATTGTAAATGAAGAACACTAAGCAAACATTATGAATGAAATATACCAGGTATCAGAATAGAACATATAAATCACAATTCTAGATTGTTTCAAAGGGAGGTAAGTCGAATTTAGTCAGGGAACCCTCCCACAACATCTCCTACGATGTGGAGACATGTGTCCAAGGAGTGGGTCATGTCCCCTGCAATAGGGAAAGGGAGGACTCGTGAAGGAGATGCAGTGTCAAGTTTATTAGGGTAGGGGGCACATCCCCTGGCAAGTTAGACTGAATAAAACAAGAAACAAAGTGATTACTTACAGGATCATAGGCTTCGTGAACAACAAGATCCAGAGCAGCATCTGTAAACCCTAAAGCAACACCTCTCTCTGCAAGACGAATTGCTACATCTTTCATCTGTAGTCTAGCAACTTTCTTGAGCTCATCATGAGAAAGAGGATCAAATACAACTATCTCATCAAGTCTATTCAATAACTCTGGCCTGAAATGTCTTCTAACCTACAACAATATTCAAAGGCATGTCAAAGCACCGCAACCAACTTTGTGATAAAATTATATGAAAAAGATGCATACACAGAGTCCAGGAATGCGTGTGCATACTTCTTGCATGACATTCTCTATTGTGGTTTTTACTGTTGTGTGGCCAGACAATGCAGCAAGAAAGTGCTCTGCTTCAAGGTTGGATGTCATGATAATGACTCTGTTTGAGAAACTAACAGTGCGACCTTGGCCATCTGTAAGTCTACCATCATCAAGCATTTGAAGAAAAGTGTTGAGGACTGAAGTGTGTGCTTTCTCAACTTCATCAAAAAGAAAAACACTATAGGGTCTTGTCCTTACTGCTTCTATCAGTTTCCCCCCTTCTTCATAACCCACATAACTTCCATTACAACATCGAATCATTTTAGTACATTACAACAACAAATCGAACAAAAATATAAATACAACTATACAAAAAGAGGCGTCTTGCTGTCAACCAATTGAGTGTCTGGCTATCAACTAATCTCAATTAGAAACATCTAGCTATTCACATACCCAGGAGGAGCACCTATGAGCCTTGCAACTGAATGTTGCTCCATATATTCAGACATATCAATATGGACCAGCTGATTTTCATCATCAAACAATTGAGATGCAAGAGCCTTTGCAAGTTCCATTTTGCCAACTCCAGTAGGCCCCAAGAATAGGAAAGATCCATTCGGTTGTTGAGGTCTTTCAAGTCCAACCCACGATCTTAACACAGCTTCGGCAACCACTTGAACCGCCTCATCTTGTACAACAAATCTTTCATGCAACCTGTCTGCCAGACCTATTAGTCGCTCGTTTTCATTTTGACCAAGTCTTGTAACAGGGATACCAGTCCAGTAACTCACAACCTGCATTCATCACATAGTTATGTATCATGAACATCAGACACTATAGCTCTCATTGGGTTGCCAACATAAATTCTGTCAATCATATTCAATGGAAGGTATGTATAGATACTTCGTTCAACGTACCTCTGCAATCTGATCAGGTCCCACACTCACTAACATGAGATTTTTTCCCATAGCTTCTTTTCTAGAAATTTCAGTCTTTGTTTTCTTAAGGGCCCTGTATAGTTTTTCAGCTTGTGCCACAACCTTCCTACACTTTGCTTTCTCCCAAGCAATCTGCAATTTCTCACATTCTTGCTTCAGTCCCCAGATTTCATCTACTCTCTCTTTTTATTTTTGATATTTCATTTTCAACGGTTGCAACTTATCTCTCAAATCATCACGCTCCTTGTGAACCTATAAGAATCAGAAAAGAAAAGAAAATGAGTTATATGGAATGGCTACTATTCAACATATGTTTAATGAAAGTGATTCCCTACAATGTGCAAAATTGCACAAGCACAGTGAGTACAACCGAATATATCATAATAAGAAAAAAAATTGTGGATTGTTCAGAAAATAGTTAAAATATCATGAATTATGCACAAGATTCACAAAAGAAGCACACTGCTTCCAAGTGATGGGTCTCACACTGCCTGCCCTAAGCGTGGGCACTTTATGTCGATGCCTCCAAGGCCTACTAATATGAACCACTTATAAAATATTATTACAAAGCCATAAGGAGTCCAGTCAGCCTTTAAAATAGGTCTGCAAAGGGTAAATTAAGTGAGCGAAATACATGGCAAATGCCTTGATTGAAACACATCTCTTAATGGGTTTTACGTTGTGTAAGAAATGTGTGGATTTTTCCTACAAGGATTGCATGTCATGTGCGAACAGAATATTGCAAAAAGGATCAGTATTAGGAATGGCTGGCAAATGTTCCTATTTCATACATGTTTTGAAGGTATTGTAAGACTATAAGGATCTTTGAGTCACTTGAGGTACTTCCAAACTTGCACAATATGTACCTTGTCACCGAATCTTATTAATAACCATTTTGTTAATGTGGTCTACCTTGGGTGGTTAATATGAGAGGTTGCTCTCCTCCCCATCTAGGTTGTGCCCTTATTATTGTTTCACCATCAAAAGTTTGCCTTGTTAGATTAGATTCCGCATTCACATCACATCTTCTTCGACTAGAATTTTGTGTTGTGGTGAAATTGATGAATTGCAGGTACTACTATCACGGGAAAAAGAATCCTCCTATTAATATTATGGAGACAACCTTGACAACGAATGCCATTCCTTTGTTGCTAAATGGTTTCACTGAGATTCAACCACTACTTCAGATAATCGATGTTGGTTCTGTTACCTCATTAAAAAAAAAATCCTCACACTTCCACATTACTCTATCTGATGGAACACATCAACATAAGACTTTGCTACCATCTGAATATAGCCCACAAGTTGTATCTGGAGACATCCAAATTGGCTCGATAATTCTGCTTAAAAAAGCAGCTTGCACAATGCTCTAAAACTTCTCGTAAGGCCCACCATTTGAAGTTACCCTCTTTTAATTTTTTCCTTCTCACCGCTTCTTGCATTACAAGAAGGAAAATGGAATCTTCATTAATTCATTTCTCACTTGTTTACATAAGGTCCATCCGAGTGGTTGAGCTTGAAGTTGTGATGCGTTCAGCAACATTGATGAAGGACTCATCGACACTACTACATGCAAAGGCGGGTACATCCTAGCTCTTCATCAGCTGAAGATACCTTGCCCTCTGTAGTTACTCCCCCAATTACGGCAACAACTACAACAATTCCATTCACGACACTCAACCCTTACCAAAAATATTGGTCAATCCAAGGTAGGGCATCTACAAAAACATCATTGAAGACTTACAACAATGTGCGAGGCTCAGGATTTTTTTTTGGATTTGACCTTATCAATTGTGATAAGGAAGAGATCCACCTTTCTGCATTTGCTGAATTGGCTGAATCTCTTTACAATCTAATTCAAGTTGGGCAGCTATACATTGTTTCAGATGGCACAGTGAAAGAAGCAAATCCAAATTACAACCACCTCAAGAAAAAATGGGAAATTTACTTGTTTGCTGCTTCCACTATCAATCCATGTCCCATAAATGATCGAACGTTTCCTTACCAGAGCTTTCACTTCAAGACTATTGCTGAAATAAAAAGTGTAAGTCCAAATACGAATGTGGATGTCATTGGTGTTGTTACCTCCACTTCACCTACATCAACAATTCAACGAAAAGACAGAAGTGAAACATTAAGGAAAACACTCATATTAAAAGACAAGTCGGGTTTTAGCATTGATGTAACATTATGGGGAGACCATTGTGACTATATAGGACAAAACCTTTCCGAATTCTACTCTTTCAACAACCCACCAATCCTTGCAATCAAAGGAGGTCGTGTATCTGAATTTAATGGCACCACAATAGGGACGATACCAACAAGCACTCTCACCATAAATCCACAAGTTGAAGAAGCTCACCAACTACATGCATGGTTCCGTGAAACAGGCTATAACTCTTCTTCTCCATCTTTGAGTAGAAACTATGGTGTTGCTTCGAAACGTGCCCTACCACGAAAGACGTTTCACAAAATTGCTAGCATGCAAACCTCCGATAAAGCAATCTGGGTTTCAGTTTGAGCAACAATTACTGCTCTTCATATGGACGACTTCTACTTCCTAGCATGTCCATTAGATTTCAATGGAAAACAATGCATGAAGAAGGTTGTGGAGCATTCTAACAATCTTTGGCATTGTAAAAAATGTAACGGTGACTTCCCAGAATGTGACTACCGTTACAAACTTAAAATTGAGCTACATGACCACACTGGGAATCTACAGAATGTCACAGGTTTCAATGATGCAGGGAACGAGCTCATGGGCATCACGGTAAAATACTTGTTCCTTCTTTCTATCGAACCAACTGATCTGCAGGAAATTTGTGGTCGAATTTTAAGATGCCGCTTCCTGCTAACACTTTCCATTAAAGCAGATTACTTCAACGGTGTTCAGTGCTTGCAACCAATACTGATCAATTCAGAAGAAATTCAATATGCCTCTGCATGCAAGGAAGCACTCACTGACATTCAAGCAATGTCCACTTCAAAACGCCCTATTGTTCGCCGCCTTTGAACTGTTCTTTAGGGTCTCTTCTAACACGACTGTTTGTACATAAAAAAATATTTCCTCACAACTCATTGTCTCATATTGTTGTAAATTATACACCCATGTTATTATGATGCAAACTGTATCTTTCACTACAAATACTCTCTTCCAGTCATTCCAAAATATGTATGTTTACCATTTTCATTTTACATAATATAGATATCAACATTTGTAAAGAGTTACTACATATGTTTCTCGTTCGTTGTCTACATGCTATACATTGATCTCTTGCTTGCTAATCTATTCATGTTATTGTTCAAACATGTAAAAAAAAAAATGAAGAAAAGGGAGCAAAATATTGTTTATCTTGCTTCTCTCCTCTCAATGATAGATGCCGAAATAACATATGATTTTATAGCACTCCTAATTGCATGTTTTCCCTTCTAGCTAATCTTGCTACCTTCACCGATATTGAAATAGAAAATATTAATGCTATGTTCAAATGAAAAAAGTTAATTCTAGAACTTGTAATACATTCTCCAAACATGCACTGCTCATTTATGAAAACTAACAATAATTATTTGTACTTGTTTAGATATGCCAAAAAACAGTCAAATTGCAGCCAAAAACGAGCAGCAGCGTCTTCTCTATGCACAACAAAAGGATAGAATAAATGCATGACGTCGACTACTTTATGAAAACCGCAACAACCCTACTACTTCCTCTACATCCCTTCCCACCTCAAATGCTCTCCCAACTATACAAACCAACCCATCTCATATTCATCAAATACAATATAACCCTCCCCTTAATGAAGAACACCATCGCTTTCAAGAAAGGATTGATGGACTTTCTACCTTGCATGTTTGCACAATATGCAAGGAATCATACCCAGGAATGAAAACAAAGCTTTTCCACGATAGAATCTTTTGTTTTCGTTGTGCATCATCTAAATATACCAATCGTTTTTCTGAGCTGAACAAAATGGACCCTGGAGAACAACCCTATGTCCTTCACCAGTTAACACAGGTTGAAGAAATGCTCATTGCACGTGTCAACCCCATTCTACAAGTAACTCATTCCCGTGGTGGTCAATACAAATATAGTGACCATACAATTAGCTTCCCTCAGGACATCACCACTATTGCCAAATACTTACCCCGAATGCTCTCTGACTTAGACATCCTCATTGTGAAAAGGAAAAATCCATCTGAAAAGGCTTACGAATTCTTTGTTTGCAAATCACGTGTCCTTGCAGCCCTTGAATACAAAATAAAAAATGACCCTTATTATCGTGATGTTCAATTCAATTCATCTGCAATTTCTGCGCTACCAGATCACCCTACAGACATTTCTTCTCTTCTCCATAATGTAACCACCTCCTCTTTTGAACCCCATCAAACCACTGCTGATTCTACTTATGATACTGATGTCATGCTACCTCCATTAGAAATCCAACCCTCTTCTTTTGTTCCAATACTCCCAAATTCATGTACTGAGCTTGAGCACATTTGCAACTATTTTCACTTGACCCATTCAAATTCAACAAGCTCTATCGATTGGTATCCAATATCTTTAACTGCTATAAATGAATACAACACCATCGACCTCTTTGCCATGGCATTCCCCACACTCTTCCCTACAGGCATCGCAATGATCATGCAACCAAGACTTACAAAAGTTGAGATGCATGAATATGCTTTACACTTGTTGTACTACCATGATAACCGCTTTGGCCAACACCCAAGATTCCGCTACTATCTTTATAACATTCTAATGTGCCACCGTAGCTAAGCAACAACTAGTGTTTTCGTGAAGAAGTACATTGAGAACAACTTGCCAACAATGGTTTCAGACCTATGCCAGTGTCTTCATGACTCTCCAGATTCTAGATTGCCAGAGCAAATAATGCAGTTCAGTTCAGCCCTACGAGGAACACGGTCTTTCTGGAACAAATGACGATCTGAGCTGACTGACATGATCACGTAAATAGGAAGCCCAACATTCTTCTTCACTCTCATCACAACTGATACTAAATGGCATGACTTGCACACAATCATGCCCACCAGTGTTCCTTCCAATTCAGTCAACCCCTTCCAATGGAAAATTCAAAACATAATTAAAAACCCACATATAACAGCTCAATATATGCATTGCAGATTTACACTTTTCTTTGAAGAAATCCTGCAAAAAGGCCTCCATACAGTCGACTACTGGTGCAAGTATTATTTAATATCCATTTCCCTCTACATTAATTTTATACATTGCATATATATGTATTAACCAAATGTAACCTTCATATTATATTCAGATACGAATGGCAACATAGAGGATCCACACACATTCATGGCTTCCTCTGGCTACAAAATGCACCAGACATGGACACACTTGATTGGGACAATGCATTAGAAGTTGCTAATGCACAGAAATATTTCGACCCCTACGTAACTGCCTGGAATCCACGTCAGGCAGAACACTGAAATATTCCGCTTCACCAATCAACAATTCATAACCCATGTCTTCTTGACACAACATCAATATTCGCGTCCAATCAGTCTAAAGACTATACAGAGCTCGTCAACTGCGTTCAACGTCATACAAAGTGTCATGAATCTTCTTGTCTTCGTAAGAAAGACAATGTACTTAGCTGCCGATATGGAGTACCGTGGGAGTTGAAGTCCACTTCTTCACTTTTCATTGATGATAAAGGTCATAAAACCTACGTCCCTGCTCGCAATGATGAAAGATTGAATATTCACAATGTCGATCTACTCTCTATTTGGAGAGCAAATCTTGATTTCCAACCAGTCCTTTCTCGCCATGCTGTGTTGAAATATATTTCAAAGTATGGAGCAAAAGCAGAAACAAGATCTGAGAGCTACCGTCAAATGCTATCACAACTATCACAAAGTGCCCTTCCAGAAGCACCTACTGTTGCTGTCATCTGAAAACTCCTTATAGAAACCATTGCAGATAGAGACATTGGTGCACAAGAAATATGCCGTATGTTACAAAAGCTACCTCTCTCTCTCTGCAGCCATACATTTCATTCTTTGAATGTCAACAGGGTTGTTTTCAAACGTGTTTCACAAGATACTGAAAATCCCGATTCGACACCAAACTTTATCGTTGCATATATGAACAGGCCTACCTCATTAGAATCACTGCCCCTCCTTGAAGTTGCTCGCTCATGGTCATATTCTGCCTAGCGGAGAAAAAACCAATGGAAACACATATTCCCCCCAATGATTGTACATGTCTTGCCCCGTTACAATGTCATTCCTTCCTCTGCTACTCCTTATTATGCCACATTCTGCTGGAGTGAATTACTATTGTATTTCCCCTTCCGAACACTCCCCGATGATATTGGTTCAATTGATGTAGAAATTATTGCACACTAGGAACCAAAAAAGGGTACATATACACCATGGTATGTCCATTGAGAAATTGAGAACCCACAAAGCCCACCTACTGAAGATCAAACTACCCCGCACGCCCCTCCTGATTCCATGCAGATGAATGAATGGAAAATCCTCTCTCAGCTGCACCCAGGTTACAATATTGCAATTGATGACCTCGACATGATTGGCTACCACGACTTCAATGTCAACCACAATTGGTCACAAAATACTATCCCTCCTCCCTTGCAAGAAACTGCCATAAATTTCATTTAATTCAACCGCTCAACCATTCAAAACCAACATCATTGTTTTTCCAACCTTCCCCATAATCACACATTATCTCCTACCCAAAACATAGCTTTTACCCCTATTTTTTCACACTTCAAAACCCCTTCGCCAAAACCACCACGCAAAATCATCATACAAGGAACAGTTGGCACAGGAAAATCCCATTTGATTAAATGTTTGCACCAAGCATTTGTGGAAAACTCACTAGCAAACAAAAACCCTTTGTTGTTACTTGCACCAACTGGCGTTGCAGCTTTCAACATAAATGCCCTCAAAATTCACTCTACCCTTCGTATCCCTATCCAAACAATGCATCCTCTTGAAGGCCAACCACTCCTACAACTACAAGAGAAACTCCATCATGTAGAATACATTCTCATTGATGAAATGAGCTTCATTGGTCCAAAAATTCTTTCTCGCATTGACGATCGTCCAAGAGAGGCATTCCCTCTTCACCGGAATGCACCATTTGGTAATCGCTCAATTATCCTTGTCGGAGATTTAGGCCAACTACCACCTATAAAAGACATTCCTTTATACGCTGGGACATCACGTGGCACTGCACTTTGGTGCAAATTCGACATATTCAGAACACTTCGACCGTTTTCCGTCAATAAGGAGCCAGCCCGTCCCAGGTTGCTTTCCAGCAAATACCTGCAAATCTCAGGAATGGAATAGCTACACTTGAAGATTGGCAACACCTAATGTCAAGAACAAGTTCATCTCTTACACATGAAGAGAAATACACATTTGAATAATCCATGCACCTATTTGCAACAAACAACTCAGTTGTCTTGCATAATAAGAAAATGCTTAAAAAATTGAACATCCCAGTAGCGCTTTGCTTTGCAGAACAACAAAGGCTGAGAACTCCTACTACAATAGAAGATGAGCATCTTCTTGCAAAAGTGCTCTTATGCAATGAAAAAAAAGTTATGCTCACCAGCAACTTATGGGTACATGTAGGCCTCGTCAATGGCGCACATGGGAAGGTCATCTCAATATTTTATTCAATTGGCTCAAATCCCCCAGAATTACCATCCTTCGTGGTTGTCGACTTTAGACAATACAAAGGAACACCATGGGACATTTCACACCCAACATATGTACCCATTTCTCCCATCACAAGGGGTACACGCTGTCAGATACCACTTCAAATGGCATGGGCTTTAACAATACACAAGTCACAAGGAATGACATTAGACAAAGCAACAGTGGACATCGCCACCAGAGAACACCAAGGGCTAACATTCACTGCAATTTCAAGAGTGCGGTCATTGGCAGACATACACATCAATCCAGCATTCCCATTCTCACGTATTGCACAAATGCACAAGAATCCATATCTTAAGCGTAGACAGCAAGAGGAATCATTGCTTGCATCAAAATCTATTCAGGATAATACACTTTAGCCAATCATACAACCTGTCTTCCAGAATTACCCACATGGTAAATACCACTCACTACATAACCAAGTTTCACATACATTTGCTTGCTATTACATTTACTTTCATATGATTTTATAGTCGTTTGGAATCGTTTATTTTATTTTAAATATTCAAACAAAAACGTCAAACATATCCATTGTCACTTACAATGTTTCCTTTTTGGATGGCAACAGGTATGGATACAGGCTACCTACGAATGTTGTATGAGTGTTGCGAAGAAATTCAGCAACAGGAACTTACATTACAAGATATGCAGACAAGGATCTTGCCACAACAATCATTTCCCCTTTACCGTTTGTGCCCAGCCATTGAGTTGTTAAAGAAAATAAGAAAAATACTTAAGTTAACAATTCACATCCATGAAAGGGATGCACACATGAAAATGCGGCATCAATAGCAAGAACAACTCGCACAATATGGCACCACAATAAACACTAATTGGTGTTGCTGATGCCATGGCCCATCATGCATATAATATTTGCTGCTCATTCTCAATTACATCTATATGTGATAGAATGCTTTTATTGTACATATGTTTAGAAGCCAACGAATACTTTCGTTGTATATATGTTTAGTTATAACCTACCAAACACATATCTATGTGTAGACCATATGTTAAAGTGAAATGCAACGGTCATGCTCCTAAAGTTCAGTTCACTCATCAATGGTAAATGTTTCACTTGCTTTAATACAACTTTTATGCCTTCAAAGACATGTTCTTGGTGCTCTATTAAAGGTTTTATATGGTATTGGTACGCCTCTGCTTATTGTCATGCTTTCCTGTAAAATGTCTTCTTGATCTTTTCTATGTTCTGCAGACTTACCTAATAATTGCTTCCATTTACTACTAGAACAATGGTACTATATGAATATTGTACTTCCATAGTTATCTGGCTGGGTTCATTGAGATCCTTTCAAATTTAGGTCAACCCTATGAGGCATACCTTTGTTTACTGTTCTACGCATGTTCAGGTGCAATTGAAGATTTTACTCTCCTCGTTGGTCTTATCAAATTTTATAAATTGACCTAAGAAATATCTGAACTCTTCCATAAGAACTACTCTTTTACATTACCCCATAAAGAAAGGAGAACCCTTACCAGATTACAATGCTTTCTGCTATGATAAGCATCCTTACTCACAAGATTCTGTTTCTCATTAGTTGATATCCGTACCCACTTCTAGAGCTAGCTTCGGATTACCTAGCTATCCTGGGTGCATTTATTTTATTTTTGTCTTGCTCTGATAAAAACAACATCAGTGGTTTTAGTGTCCTGCCTTGTGTACCATGTCTGACTTGTAGTTGTTATATATGTGATGGCAAGCTATCTTATTATAGTGGAATACCTGATATGATTGATATAATAAAAGTCAAACAGTTGACTTTGCTCATGTCCATCAAAAAATCAGTTGACTTCGCTTAAAGATCAGTTAGCGTTGCTCATGTCTATTAGAATTCTGGAATAGTCATATCCCTGTATTGAGATTTTATTCCATATGATCAATAATCCCCTTCTTTTCCACCTATGGCTTTACACTCAATACCGTCCTAAGGCTTTATCCTATAGGTACACTTCATTGCACAGGTCCTCATTAGTGTCCTTTCTCACGCTAGCATTGCTTGATGTATTTGTATGTTAATGTTATCCATTCCCTTAGCTTAATGGATAACTTCTTTGGGTATTAATGCTTACACAATGCGGCTGTGTAATCTACCACACTAATTTCCTCACAGACAACAAAGTGATAGCCTATTGCCTAAAAAATAGGTGGGTTATGACAATTAAGTTTGTCTATGTTTCTTAATCAATGCCAAGACATAACTCATATTCATTATGCAGGCTCAAGGAGTCTGTAGTGATTGTTGTGAACCATCTTTCCTTCTTCACTTGAATTGCATTCTATTTTTATAACCGATTTCTTCTGTAATTGTTCTCTCCCAAGCCCTTCTCAATCGCCTCCTTGTAGCCAAAATCTCACAACATGAGCTGTTATTACAAACATGAGCTTGGCCCCAGATAGCTCTTCTATATGCCTGGATTGAAGGAATGTGTGAACTTCCAGATTCAATAGCTCTACCCTTTCATACATCATTCTCACAAATTTATTGAAAGCTATACATAGTGTTTGAATAACGTGTTTGTCATATGCAATGGCTAATATTCAACATATGTTCAATGGCCCTGAGGACAAAGTCTATTTCATCAGAGGGAAAAATTTGTAAATCAAGTTCACTAATGCCAGTGAACAAATGTAATTTATTTAGTTAATTAATGTATTCTATGGATTAAAGTAATCGCGTGACATTTAAATCTGATGTCATAAAAATTGTTGTTTGATCAACATGACAGAACTTCACATGGTAACATGTTTTCATCAACATGTCTGCCTTTGAAATACATTGTAGAGGCTAATCATGAGCATAGACACTACCAAACATTTTAGAGGCTTATTATGAGCGTAGACACTACGAAACATAAGAGTTGAAACACCGGTTCAACTCCATAACCAAATGACAATGCTATACCAAGATATCGACTCAATCAATTACGTGCACCTCTTTGCTACTATCAGACTATAGAAATATGAGAATTATGGCCAACATAGATACTGGGAAACCACTTTTGCATATAGGATTCTTTACTATACAAACAATAACTATAAAAATGGGGAGGTTCACCAAGCCACTACTACAATGAAGTAAATGGAACATAAGCAAGAAAGAAGCATGACAATTACTTCTACTGCAACTGCATGTGCATTGAATGATTAGCATATAAACATTATATGTAGACAAATTTCCTGGCTGCCTGCTCAGTCTCAAAATCCCAATTCAGTAGGGATGCAAATCTTAGTTGAAAAAAACAAAATATAAATCAGGCCCCAAGGCAGATCCTTGATGCATCCCGGGGCACTATGTACATTATCTGTATCTTCATATAGGTACAAAGGATTGCATTTGCACCATTTTAATTACTTGCACGAACAGAATTCATAGAAATGGCAGCCTGAATCAATTATATATGTTCTTTCAAAAATATATTGATTTCATAATGCAAATGAGTGCTTGGTTTATCTCACCTTTGGCACACATTTCAAACAAAATAAGTGGCTACACGCTAATTGCTTCGGCTCCACAATGGCATCTGCACATACATTTATGGGTAGAAGTTTCAGATTTTGTTGTCTGTTGTTATAATACAGATAAATCATTCAAATAACAATGTAAAAAAACGAATATTCTAAGTACCCAGGCATATAGAACAAGTAAGTTCCTTATCGATAACAGATGTTGAAGATGCTTGTGTTAAAGCTTTGGAAATAGTGGGCATGTTCCCCACTGTTTTCTTTGAAGTATATAATACCATTTTAATACCACTGGATCCGTTAAGATTTGAAAATGGACTCTCTGGAAGGTTATGTCCATAGCTGTTGCAAGGAAAAAAACTCACTGATCATTACCTTTTTATAATAGTCACCAAAACAAAACAAAGTAACTTCTATTCAACTACTTCCAGGAACCCATTATTGACAGCTTGTTTTCTAAGTAAAATCTTTGTCATGTTCTTTATTTTATAGAACTGCAGACTGTGGATGATGGTCTCTACCTTTCTTGATCATCATTGTCCTTCTTAGGCTCATCTTCGTTATTCTCCAGTACCTCAAGCAGGCACCCAAAATGATCGGTTGAAGGAAAATTGTTGAAATTACTACGAGGAGAAGGAGATGACCTACCTTATTGGACCATGAGGTAATTGACAGTGTCCATGGAATTAGATGAATTGATTGAGGATGTATCTGGAGCAAACTCTGGGAGTTGTGACATCCAAACTCACCTATTATTTTCAATGCTTGGAGTTGATGATGATTTGGTATCAAACAGTAGTCCAGATTTTAAATCTACTTCTCCGAGCTTCATAAATTTTCTTACTGCTTGCTTCTGTAAAAGCTTCAATATTTTATATTTAGTGTATTACTGTGAGCCAATGTCACTTAGCTGTGTTCAATTTCAATCACTCTGCATAATGGTTGAAGTTGTGTCTGAAGTTGAGTGGAGTCCATGTAAAGTCCCTTGCCCACTTGATCTACTTGGAGCAAACTTTTAGAGAACAAGAACATGATAATAACAAACCTAGGGGCAAAACCTTTTGCTCTGCAAATTCCAGTTGGGGTCCTTAATAAATATAGTTAAAGTCTATAAGCACTTTTTAAGGCATTTCAGCACACCTTAGTAACTAATTTAATCATTTGTACATCTCTTGTCTTTTGGTGAGCATTTCTTGTCTTTTGTCTTGTTTTTCTTTACTTGTTTAAAACTTTTGAACAATTGATATCATTCAACATTTTTGTGAATTAATTAAAGTCCGGCCAATTTTAGCTGAAGAATCCATTGCTACTGCGTTGTAGCATTTCTTTTTGCATTCTGGTTAGGTGAAGCAGTAAACCTTGATGCATATTTAGCTATAATGGCCCTAGTGTCTTTTAACTCCTCAATTTATATTTTATACGACAACCAAAGAATTGGTAGCTTGTTAATTGAAAAGAAAAACTTATTATTGGATGATAGAGCTTGACATTATTCTTGTGGTTGATCTCTATCGGATGAGTTTATGATTACACTCCATTGGCTGACATTGGAATGATGGCCATCTTAATTACACTTCATTGGCTCACTGAAGAGTAAAATATGTAAATAACTTAATAGTGATTATTGATGAGAGGATGATATTTACTGTTTTGTTCTTTATGTTATCTCCAAAACATAAAACACATATAGTTGAATAGAAAATATTGACTGTGAACCAAAACAAGTTCTACATGATCTAATAAAATTGAAACTTGAACGGCCACTGTAAACGCATGTGATAACAAGCACTACTTATGAGAACAATAGTGTTTGACAATAGATTTCTAATTAGCAACTTTGTATTTTCTTTCGATTAATACAATTGTGTCTCTTCTTGTGGTCACTCGTTTTAGTGACCCACTGGTGCTCACTCGAGCTGAATTTTCTTGTCCTTGCTTTTGGATCAATTGTATGTATGTGGAAGGAAAAGCAAGTATGATATCGCTATTGATTTGCCAGACCATTGTTATGTACTTTTTCAGGTCTGAAGATGTGTAACTTGTGGTTTAGCTTGATAGATTCTCTTATATACCACTTTACTTTAACTTTGTCAATATCTTAAGTCCAGTAGCGACTTAAGTGTATGTCTGCATGGCATAACTGTTTGCATGGCAGAACTGCATTGGGCTTGAACTTTTATAAAAAATTACATTGTATTTAAAGAAATATGATGTCCAGATAGCATAGAACTCCAAACATCAAATCTCTTTGCTCCTTGTAGGCTTCAACCAATACCTTTTTTAGAGAAATTCAACAACTCTAATTTAATAATCTTATCGGCCTCTCTTTGTACCTTTTGGGACAATTTCTAGTATATATACATTTAATTTTATCTTATTTCTTCACAGTGGCTTTAAATCTTATCATTTTAAGAACATCAAGAATGGGAATGGTTTTTAAATTTTCTATGATGTGTATTTAGTATTTTTTTAATATTTTATGATATGTATTTAGTACGCTAAATGTATGGTTAAGAAAGTAAGCACTTTGTTGAACATATTAAATTTGGATTTTGGTTGAAGATTCATATAGTATAAGTATGGAGTTCTTATGAAGTTTTTTAATAATTACCAATTATAGTTTTATAAAGCAAATAAAAAAGATTATTGAATTTCAATGTGTTTTTTATGTATAATTATATTTAGATTTTTGAAGTTAACATTTAAAAAAGGAAAATATATTAATATTATTAATATTTTTTTATTAATCAAAATAATTTAGATTTATTAATCAGTTTACTCAATACATTATATTTATTCATTTAATAATGAATTAAAATTTGAAATGTTTTATAAAACATAAACACATTGCTACGAGAAAAAAGAGGATATAAACTATAGTTGTAATATATATAGGGGTGTCTATAGGGTGTAAAGAAGACAGTGATAGGGTGTCGTGTTAAAGCAATCTATGGTGTAAAGGTAATCAATTTGAAACTTTGTGAGCAAAAATTCAGACATGCTAAGGGTTGGTGTGGCCAAGGCTAGGTGCAATCCCTGGGTGATTTTGACGACTTAGATGTCCCTGGGTCATAGTTAGTCAAGCAATAGGTTGGGCATGCCAATCATCTCAGGGCTCACACACCTAGTAAAAAAATAAAATAAAAAATATAGGTGGAATACTATATAAGTAATTAATGTTTTTTTTCTTTGGATAATTTGTTGCCATATGAGTAGGTGTATTTATGATGTCAAAATCATGTAGGGTTTGCACCTCATTGGAGAAATAACTCGAAATTTGCAACTGCTAATGAATTTAGACTGAAACAATAGACACAAATTTATTCTACTCAATCTACAGAAAGGAAAACATACAATAGAAACACATGCAATAACATGCAACCATTCAATCACAATGAACGCAATATTTTCACTGGGGAAGCCATCTGGGAAAAACCCCTCCTCTATTTTGTATTAAATCATAAGAGAATATGGATCTATTACAATGACAACTTCAATCTTTGAAGCTACACCTATGCTACAATATTGATCTCCTGCTCTGACCAACACTTAGCCAAAATAGGCCTTAGCCATCCTCTGATTTTCTTGCGCAATCCTTGAGGAAATTAGCTCCTAAAAGATAGGGAAATTCCCTATTTCCTTGCACAAATACTAAAGGAATTGATCACCTTCTCCAATGCAAAACTTAAACACTCAACTAGTATATAATTATTAATTACAATGTGCCTTTTCCTCCAAATCAACTAAGCAATTCAAATTGCATGCATGATTAGGGCTATTATTAGTAAATTGATTAGTTAACTTAGAGATAAGTGAGTTAACAACAATTACTACTACCCAATTTAACTTCTACTGACTCTATTCATGACTAGAGCTCAAATAACTAAGTTTAATGAAAATAACTCCACTAGATTACTAGATCTTAGCAATCAACTCATGCACAACTCTACTTCTTGTCCACAAAATTGAATTGACTCACTTAACTAAGTGACTTGGCCATGTCACTCCTACTAACTGCAACTCAAGTCATCCTGTTGATGTGGAAATTCAAATTTCTCCATTTGACAAAGGCACGAGTCAAATGAAGCCTTTTCTTGCTACAATTTAACACTCCCTCTTAGCAAGAAAAGGGTCCTTTACCACCACAATCTTGCTCCTATGGAACTCAAACTTGCCTCTTTACAAATCCATTGTCAAAATGTTTGCATCTTGCTCCTCTATAGGAATGAACTATAACATGATGATCCTCCTATGCACACAATGAAGATACCTGATGTCTATATTCTTGGACTTATCATGAAACACTGGATTTCCAGAGAGTTTGATACAACTCTGGTTGTTAGAGTGGATCAATGTAGGCTCCATTCCCTAACTAAAGAAACCAACTAGGATCTTCCCCATCTAGCCTCGCATTTGCTTGACTATCAACCATATACTCGACCTCTGCTGAGCCGAGTGCTACAAATATTTATTTCCTATTGTACCAAGAGATTGTTGCTAACCCAACATTGAAGATAGCACTCAATGCACTCTTCCTATCTGATGGACTCCCTACCCAATCTGCATATGTGAAGCCTTGGAGCTTCACTCCATCTATCTGCTTGTACCATAAACCAAAATAAAATGTACCTTTGAGGTATCTGAGAACATGTTTTGTTGCTTTCTAGTGAAGCTTGATAGGCTCCACCATAAATTGACTAAGCTGATTAACCGCAAAACAAATATTGGGCCTTATGTTCACCAAGTACATCAAGGACCCCACCAAATGTATGTAGATAGTTCCATCTACTACCTCTCTTGTAGAAGCATCCTCTTTCCTCCAATTAGTAGTTAGAGGAGTGTCCATGGGCTTATAATCCTGCATATGGAATCTCTGAAGGATATCATAGGTGTACTTCCCTTGTCCAAAAAATAACTCTCCATCTCCCTTCCACAACTCCAACATAAGGAAGTAGTGCATCAAGCCCATATCCTTTGTCTCGAACTCTCTTACAAGGTCCTCCTTGCGAGACTGGATCAACGTCTCATCTCATGTAAGTATTAAATCATTTATATACAAGACTAAGCTGATCATATTGCCATCTACCAAAATATAGTAGAGATTGGCATTTACTTCACCCTTAGTGAAGCCCAATCCACTGAGATAGGAATCTATGCAAGTGTACCAAGGACAAGGTGCCTTCTTGAGACCATAAAGGGCTTGATCTAGGTGGATATTGGTTGCCACCCACCTATCCCACCTAGACCTCCAGTATGTTTCATTTGTTTCTTCGTTTATTTTAGCATTTACTATTTTTAGCAGTTTTTCGGACCCTGAACTTCTGGAGCAGTTTTGACCCCCTAAATGGCATTTTTTTAGGTATGTTTCAGGCCCATAGCCAAAGGTAAGGGCTTGCAGAAAATATTGTAGTACTCACAAAGACCTTTCCAACAAGGTATCGTACGTGCTAAACAAAGATAATATGACCAAGTTATGACCCCGGGATGTTCGCTGCCCAACTAACCCTAGTAGGGCCCACAAACTCTTGGTGTTACATCTCCTGGGGTTAGGGTTTTGGTTTTTTAGGGTTCTCACATGTTTTTCAATAATAAATAGGCCCTTGAGCCTCATTGTAACACAATTCAGAGACATGTAGCTGCCGCATCTCTTCTCAGAGATAATCTACCATCACCCGAGCTAGTGTTATTTCCATTATGTTTGTAAGTATATTTCAATATTTGATAGTAATGAAATGAAGTGTCATTTCTGCTGCATCTTTGTATTTATGATTATATTTGTAATTTGTTACATTCTTGTTTAAATTCAGATCAGTGGTATCAAAGTGGTTGGCTCTTTCTCTGTTTTTCTTTGTGTGTCCCCAACGAGGTCGAGATAGAAGGAGTTAGGGCTTGAACTGGTCGAACATTTGCAAGTCCAGCCTCGCAAATCTTGATGGTCTCCCATGGGGGAAGAAAATAAAAATGAGGGGGTAGGATATCCTTTCAAAATATTGCTCGAAGAATCCCTTGAGTGACAAAGGAATGCGACGATGGACAAATTTGCCTAGATCCTTCAATGGCTACCCAAGGGTGATGCATCTACTTCCAACAGCTACTCTGGAAGCGCCACACCCTTAAAGGTACAATTTAACTTTGACATTCCCATATTTAAGGGTTAGATAGATGTGACGCACAGATAAATGGTTAAATCTGCTAGAAGGATATTTTTCTGTTCATGATTTTTCCAGCTGGGAAATGATTACTTTTGTTCTTCTCAAAGTTGCCCTCCACGTTAAGGACTAGTGGGAAACCTATTGTGAGCATAAGGATGAAAGTACATCCTCACTATTTTCGCCTACATCCACTTGGGATTCGTTCCGGGACGCCATTAAGGAGCAATACTACCTGTCGGGAGCTATGAGGATAAATACATAAAGTTGACCACACTGTGATAGGGAAGGGACCAAGACGTTCCGGAGTTACCATTTTTTTCATATCCTTCACATGAACTTGGGTATCAAGGATTTTGAGAAACATTTGGTACTCAAGTACCACATCTTCCTACACTGGTACATCCAGGATGATATGGAGTTCCTGGATATCTCCTCACTCAGCATATCGTACCGATACACTGTCAGGATTGAGCAGAAGCTTAAACTAAAAAAGAAATACTTTGGATCTGTGAATCTGAAGCAAGTGAAACGCGCCCCCAAACTGTAGAGCAAAGGGAAAAGCCAAGGCGAGACAACCCTAGATAACCCATCAAAGCCGCAAGCAAAGAACAACACCACAAAGATAAAGAAGGACACAGGAAAGTGGTGTGAGTTTCATAAGAGCTCCACTCACAACACAAGTGAGTGTCAGGTTAAGTAGTCACTAGTGACTGAGCTGAAGGCTTCTGAGTCTAATGCATGTTTCGACTCTGAGTCTGAACCTGACAAGGGGAATGACAAAGGGAATCAGATCATTGACGCAGAGCCCAGTGCCATTATGGCCACCACCAAGATCCAGAAGAGGGGGAGCGCCTATTCCACTCATAGATGTGGGTGAAGGTTTCTCCGATGTTATTCATTGTCAACAACGGGAGCCAAAAGATGTAGAAATTTTGAATAATATAACGCTTATTCACAGATATTATCCTGATTATACACTATTTTCGGAATGCATGCATAATACATAACCTCATCTACCATTGATCATCAATTTGCGGAATTAAGAAACAATCGCATGCGCACATTGAAACATTAATCACACATATCAACACAGTATGTACTGGGGAAAGCATACAGCTGAAAACCCCCAACTATCTGTATATTATAATGATTGAGAACATGTAACAATACATAGTACAATACTCCTCACAAGTACTCAGTACTATCTCCACCTGCTACACACAAACTAGCTCAGATCTGAATCAAGTCACAGGTTCAAATCTCCTCTAATGTTTGCCTGCCTCCATTGCACAATCCCTGTTGAGAATATATCTGATCCAAGCTCGTATTCCCTTGGCTGGTACTACGCAATCCTCATTGGCAATCTCAATCAATGATTGTGCAAATCTCATGCACAGCTATAGTCACAACTGATAGTAGTCTCACCCTTTCACCCACCTCTAACACTTGTCTCCACTAAACTGTCCATGCACTTAGTTAACTGATGTATTCTTTAGTTGATTTATGAGTTAATAATTAGTGAATTAATTAACAATTAATTCACATCACTCATCACTAGTATATTTGGCAGTTAGACTAAATACAATTAGTTCAACTAAGTCAAATTGAACACAACTCCATCAACTCCTCAATCAACTCCACCAAACTCAATCACTTGAGTTCTAACTGAAGTCCATCATGCAATAGCTCAACTAACCCATAGGAAAAGCATATTTCCTTATGGAAGTTGCATGTGCCACATCCATAGCTCGAACTGAAGTGCTGCAAGAGGATAAGATAATGTTTATAGTCCAAATATTATTAAGAGCTAATAATATTCGACTGTTCTATTTTAGACTGGCAGTCTAGAAATAGACTCTGCCCATATGTCTAAAAATAGAGGTCCATCTATTTTTACCAACATGACCAATCATCCATAAATAGCATCCTGCAACTCATAGACCAGGATCCATATGTCTAAAAATAGACTTTGCGCCAAAAATAGCCTGCGGGCCCACTTAGTGAAGGCGACTTCTTTCCACTATGCTCCATCATCTTGTTGCATTTTCAACACTCCCTCTCAACAAGATCTGGATTATCTGCAACCCCTATCCTACCTCTGTGGTATTCAAATTTTCTCTTGGTGAGCGCCTTCGTCAAGATATAAGCATCCTCATCCTCCGTGGGAATATATGAAAGTAACATGATTCTTTGCTGCACACAATCTCTAATATGATGGTACCTGATGTCGATGTGCTTGGATATATCATGAAATACTGGATTAGCAGAGAGTTTAATGCAACTTTGGTTATCACAATAAATCATAGTAGGCTCCAAGTGTGACCCGAACAACCCGACCAGGATCTTCCTCATCCATATAGCCTCGCATGTAGCCAAACTTGCTGCCATATACTCGGCCTCTGCTGAACTGAGTGCCACGAATCTCTGCTTCCTGTTGTACCAAGAAACTTTTGTCGACCCAATACTAAAGATCCCTCCAAATGTGCTCTTTCTGTCCATTGGGCTCCCTACCCAATCTACATCCGTGAAGCCACATAGCTTCACCTCATCCTCCTGTCTGTACCACAATCCATATCCCGATGTGCCTCTGAGATAACGCAATACATGCTT